>PNEQ01072786.1:0-11163 GCA_003012365.1 Medauroidea extradentata
TAACATCAATCTTTCAGTCCGCTTCTCTGAGTCTTTTAACATCAATCTTTCAGTCCGCTTCTCTGAGTCTTTTAACATCAATCTTTCAGTCCGCTTCTCTGAGTCTTTTAACATCAATCTTTCAGTCCGCTTCTCTGAGTCTTTTAACATCAATCTTTCAGTCCGCTTCTCTGAGTCTTTTAACATCAATCTTTCAGTCTGCTTCTCTGAGTCTCTCTCTTGTACATCTTTCCAATACACACAGCTACCAACTTCCCTTATTCTAATAATGATAAACACAGACACACATGCAGGGGTGCCACTACACTCTTACTCTAATACTCTCATTACAGCAACAGTCCGAGGAATTCTAAGTAGAATTTTTAGTGCCTCAGTTATGTTTGGGAAGTTCTAACAGAAACTGCTGTTTGTAGCTTCTTGCATTGTACTAAGTTGTGTCACCCTCTCTAATGACCTTGCTGTTGATGAGACGTTAAGCCTCCTTACCTACCTAGGTTGTCGTCCCGAGTAGAAAGGGATGTGGTATGCCCAGTGAAGTAAGTGTAGGTGTGTTTGGATGAGCGTAGAAAAATTGTACTTTGTTGCTTTGTCATTGTGCAAGTCCCTAGCATATACTATGTGTTGACATTGGTGTTGTTCATAAACCTATCTTTCTAATATATGATTTGACAAAAATATAACAGCGTTGTTTTCATGTGAGTACACTCCTGTCAGTCATTAGTCAGTTCATCAAACTTTAGAGTGGGGAAGGATAAATTTAAAACAAGTTGTCACACATTCTGAAAACAAGACGAGTTCTATTGAATTATTTAGGCACTGTTCATGACTTCGCAAATAGGTATTCCTGCATTATCCTGCTACATTACACTACTGAAAATAAGTGACACAGATAGTTTTTTGCTATTCACTTAATATTTGAACCAAGATTTATTTCTGTACATATGTTGTTCTTCCTTAGTTTCCTTACCAGATGTCACAAACAAATGTAAGACAGAAGCAGAACCTTTCAGTTTTTCCACAGATGAAGGTTTGCTGCGTGAAAAGTTGTGGGATGTAGTGGAACAAGTGGTTGACACAGACTGGAAAGATTTGGAAGAGGGTGCTGTAAGTAATAAGGAAGAATAGTAAGAAGCAGCACTGTGTTCAAGTGAAAGTGAGCAGAACTGTTGTCATAATTGTGTATACTTAAAGTAAATAATGCTTATTATAAATTAGTATGTGCTGCTTGCCAGTAGTTTAAACTTTTGGCTGTACCATCTGTGTAGACTAGAAGTAGTTCTTGTACTTTGCATTAATTTTATTTTGAATATATAGTTTATCTTAAGGATGTTTCACCTTCTATATGTTTTTTTGAAAGCCAAGAAATACTAATTGTGTGGTCACTAGAAGCATGCAAAATTTTCATTCTTCAAACTGTCATATCAACAATAAATAAATACACTGACAGTAGTAATATTATTATTGAAATGTTCACCATGGTATAGTTTAAAGGGTTGTCAGCCAAAAGTTTTGATGATAGTATATAGGAATTTGTAAGTAACCAAACCTTATCAACTTACGAGCTGAAATCAAATACTAATTATTGTCGTCTTAAACATGAGTGTGAATTTGAAATGTAAAAATTTGTGTTGAAATTCACAAGAAATTTATTGTATTTGACGTTGTATAGATCAGAGAAATTTCTTCTGGCCCGCCATCAAAATGTCAGAAATCAGCGAAAATGTTTTGTTATAATAATTTAAAGGCAATTTCTTAGTAGTTAGGTCAATGTAATCTCTGCGTATGACAATGATTTATGTTAGACTAACATTAAGTTCAATTAAATGATTCCGTACAATGCCTATAATTATTGACTGCATTTCTTTTTTTTCTTTTGGCCCCCGAGTGTTTTTGGTAGTTATAAAATTGAAGCAAGTGGCCCGTAGGTACATTTAATTGAGAAGTCCTGGTATAGATTATAAACAGGCTTATACATTTTTTAAAAAATAAGATTGCAACATGTTTAAATTTATCAAGACAGACCTACATATTTTTTCTTTTTAACAACAAAAATTTCTTCTGTATGTGATAAAAGAACATGTAAATTCTTTTTACCAGAATAAATATTATGTTGGATAAATATTATGTTGGTGCAATACAGTTAAATGTTCACCACAACTTTTGAGTTGATGTTTATACCTCATTGTTTTCTTATACTGAAATCCCTTTTCTGGTTACAATTGGATAGTAATATTTTGGTTTTCTTTATGTTGAGGTTTTGTAGAATCACAAATTACAACATATGTACAATTGAAATAAATTACCGGTAGTTTTTTTTCTCAGAAATATGGAATGTAACAACATACCTGTAACATAAAAAGTTACATGCATTACCCATTTGTTTCTCAGCTGTTTGTCATATTTATTTAAATTTTATGTTATAATTTAATTTTAGGAAAAAAAAAACATTTCTGAGTGTGAAGATACTAGCCCTGCCATTTTAAGAGAAAAATTGTGCAAACCTAAAAAATTTAGTTTTGAAATTTGTCACAGATAGGGCTCCGAAGCTTCGGAAAAAATACCGAAAAAATTGGAGAAAAAATAGGTAAATGTTGGTTTTTTTTTCATTGATGTAAAATGGGAAGTACATGTATTGGATTTTTTTCCTCAAAGTGAAAAATTATGGAAAATTGAAAAAAGTGTGATAAACATAATCTTACAATTTCTGAATTACAAATCTGGATGTTAAATGTATTTATATTCGGGCCTACCTACCGTTACACATTAGTACCCTAGTACCACGAAAATGAAATAATTAGTAAATCTAACACAAAGTTTAAAAAAGAATCACAATAAAGCTGGTACAGAAAAATAAAAAATATGCACATGAATTAAACAGAAATTGTTGTCAAACACATACTCATACACAACTTACAATCTCTGCCAGGAAAACAGTTTCAATTACAACAAAATACCCTTTGTATTTCAAATTCACAAGTAACACCCTAAGATAATTATTAATTATCTAGCTGCTTGTATCTACTGGCTGAGTGGTGTATTTTGCTGTTGTTTTACGTTTATTAACTTTATGATTTGCCTTTTTATTTTCGGACTTATAATTGACTTATGAAATTTGACACTGAATGCTGTTTGCCAGGTGTTCATACGATGGTGTGTGTGTTCCTGATTACTAGTAAACAAGTTACTTAAATTACAGTAATGTGGTGCTTCTGTAGTTCCCCTTATATAAAAACTGTAAAGTTCTCATGCCTGCCTTCTTTCCACATTCATACACCTTGCTGTAGAGCGGCCCAACCTTAGATTGCAGTACAGAGCTTATGGTGCGTGCGGTTTCCAGATTGCAGCCTCGTTACGAAGTTCGGGAGGTGAACTACGTCAAAGTTTTTAGTTTTAAATATTATATTATTTTTTATTTAATTGATATTACAATTGGCGTAGCATCATGCTTCAAAATATGCAATTAATAACAAATTCTATTACTTTAAAATAAGAAACAATTCTCATACTCCACGTATATTAATTCACTACATGAATTGTAACAGGCACTTCATTAAGAAATAATTATCACATATCTTTTAATCATTATAGCTACTGCTGACGAAACGTAAGATTTCTTCAATTTTAGTAGCTTCTGTCTGAAGACAATATGGTTGGGGTAGTTGATGATTGTGAAAGTGATCATTCCAAGTCAATGTAGTGTGGGAACTGAAAAATGTGTCTCTTTTGTTACTGTACACTGTTATTGTCTGCTATAAATTTAAAGTGGGAGAGGGGGATGTTATTTATTTGGACGTTTTTACGTGTCCTCGAACAGCACAAGGCTTTAGAAGAACACGGGGGGAAATGGGGAATGAGTCGGCGAAGGTCTTTGTTAAGGAACCATCTGAGCATTTGTCTGGGGTGATTTCGGAAGACCCGGAAAAACGGAAATCAGGATGGTCGGAGCCGGGTATCGAACCCAGGTCCTCTGAATGTTAGGCGGGTGTTTAATTACTGCTTCACCATGCTCGGTTGTCAAACAAAAGAGAGTACATTAATGTTCTGCCGTGATGTCAACTTAGGCATATCACTCATTTCCACTACTTCTTTGATAATTACGTATATCTTAAGCCTAAACGAGAGAATATATAATATGATACGTTTACCTGTATTGTTTGAAATTGTTTTACTATATATTGTGTAGTTTTTCAATATTTATCCATAAAGTTGAAGGTACAAATTTTTGTCAGTCATAAAACTTAGCCTACCGAAAGACGACGTAAGTAAAACCTTGTAAACAAACTGTATGAGTTTTGTTATCATATTTTCTCTAATTTAAGATTTTAAAAATATGTACCATACAAGTATTAGAAATGAAGGAGAATTCCCTAAATATGTTTACAGAAATTATTTATTGTTTGTCTTTCCTTTGTGATTTCAACTTTTCATGTTGATTTTCTATACTGTGTTGCTATTGTTTCTTCCTATTAGCATAAATGGTTTGTTTGGAACATTCTGTTTCTGCTAAAGCTCCCTTAATGAGTTAATAGTATATGAAAAATACTGGAATAAGATCAATACAATATTTCCCTTCCTTTCGAGTAGCCTACCTATATTACGACTTTTTAGTGTTTTGCCTTCCATAAAATAAATGTTAACAAAAAATTACACACACAAAATTTTGTTTCGAAATCAAGTCAGCATACACGACAAGTCGTTCAGCCGCAAGACAGTGTAGTTTCACTACTGAACCAGTTTAGAACACGTGACAAAGAAAACTGCTGATTAAAGGAAGCCTGTATCTTATTTATTAACCTTTCCACAGCTTTTTACAAGAGAACGGATAAAGCTATTGAGGTGGGGTTGCTTTTAAAAATAGATTTAGCTCATTACGAACAACTTCCTCTCTTTCATCTCCCATATAACTTGAACAGTGAAAAAGTTTCTCAGTGACCAACTTTTTGATGTTTTAGTTTGTTAGAAGGTGCACATAATGTTAGAAAAAATTTCTGTACAAGTATTGAAAAAAAATTTAGCCTTCAGATTTATTTGTTGGCGTCCAGCTATAAGAAATTACACATCATAAAAATCTGGATACGATTTTGCTTTTGATTAGTTAGTTATGATGTGATATATGTATTTAAGGATGCATGAAAACAGTATCAAGTTCAAAATATTTGATTTTTAATTTTTTCAACTCCTTAAAATGGTGTAAATGTTGAACTAACTATATCACCTGATGCATGTTTTGATGCTGTATAATATGCAAAAATTTTAAGATCAAAGTTACTAGGTGAAAATTTTAGGATTTTTGGCAAGTGCTCGCCGAAACAAAGACAGTGCTTGTGACAGTTACCGTACATTGGAAAAAAAGAGTAAATGTTCATATAACTCTGTACTGCAATCTAAGCTTGAGATGCTCTATAGTAAGTAAACGTTCAGAATGAATCAGATAGATGATTTCTCCGTTTGTCTCCTTATTTTAATTACTTTATAATTATAAGTTACTACATATTATTTTGCCATCTCGGGTTTAATATGACTACACATTGATTTTAAAGGAATTTTTTAAATATTTCTGGAAAAAAAGTTTTTTTCCTAATTTTTCTGGAAAATTAGAAAAAAAAACATTTTTTTGTGGTTTTTTTTTCCCTTTCATAAATTTTTCTGGAAATTTTAGAACCCTAGTCACAGATCTTTCTTTAGGTGTTAGAAATTTATCCTGAAAAGTCCCCATTTCTCAGATGCCGGTGTCATAATTTTTTTATGCAATAGGGATGTAAATGCTGAAATATGTAAATCAATACTGTTGCAGACTCATTCCAATGTATCACAATTTGGTAAGAATTTAAAGTTAAGGGCACTTAGTCATTAATCATTTAGTTTTCTTATATTATAAACCGTAAAAACGTCTTCTAACCTGATTTATAACCAATTAATGACAATAAAAGTACTAATGCTCTATACAATCATAAACTGCATAAACCCTGTGGTTATTATATACAAAGTTACCCACATTTATTTTATTTATTCTGTTGCTGTTGTAGAAAATATGTACTAACATACCTATTACGTATTACTGTTGTTTTGTATCTGCCTCTACAGATAATTTTTTCTACTGGTACACTAGCGCTGTGATAGAGCTTACTATGGCTCATATTTCGCGGTGCGCTGGTAAGCTGTAGTCTATGTGCAGGGATGGTACAGGGTTCAGTCAAATGAACAAACAGGTTCAGACCAGATGTTTAACGTAGTATTGTACTGCCATGATAAGTGAATCATAGTTTGGTGAGTGGTTTTATTTTAGCAAGTTTTTTGCGATATGAATTTTAATAGTAAAATAACTTTTAAGACTTGCTGTCTTATAACAATCGTATGCTATCAGTGAAACATTAGAATGAGTGGGAAGTGCTTTATATGTGATAAGAGATTCAAATAATGGCGGGCAGATTGTGGTGGTTATAAGAGGCATGTACGGTCTTACTGCTGCAAGTAAAGAACATGGAGATGGCAAGGAAGATTTTCGTAGTGGTATGCCTAGTGTTATTTTACATATATGATGTCAAAAAAACTATACCAGAAAAAAAATTTACAATCTAGAAGTTAGTAAGATAAAACATAAAGAATCCATGTCGGTGATATTGCATTGAACATAGTAATATTGCGTTCTTCATAACCATTGTAAGAGGGACTGTATATTTTGTGGTTAGGATGCGTCTGTCAGAGACGAAACCAAGAAATAAGTGAAGTACAGACAAATTTTGTATTAAGTTCGAACTCTGAGTTTCAGTAGTTCTGTTAAAGTAAGGGCTCAAGAGCAGAGCGACAATTGGGGCAATATTGTGAAAGTTCGAATAGACAGTGTACAGGATCTTGTCGCAGCTGAAGCCAAATATCATAAACTTTGTCATTTACAGTTCTTTTCCTCCGGTACCAGAAATGGAGAAACTGACAAACGAGGTAGACCAGAAGATAGAAATAAGAAAGAAGCTTTCTGCAGATTGACAGAATTTATGGAATGTCAGTTCCTGCTAGATGACCTTGTTACACTTATGCAATTGATCTCAAAGTCATCAACAACAAATCCTTGTTCTTACAGTCGTAATTACTTGAAAGAAAAGCTGAAATCACACTACGACAATAGAGTTGTGATTACAGATCTTCCTGGAAAATCGTCAGTAGTGAATTTCAAGTGAACAGCATATCAGCTTCTACACGATAAGTAGTATTCTAATCGCAAAAGTTCTTCGACTGAGGATTCGCATGTGGGAATCGTGCCGGACGATGCTGCTGGTCGGCGGGTTTTCTCGGGGATCTCCCATTTCCCTCGCCAATTCATTCCAGCGCTGAAGACCCCGCTGTTAAGTGCTGACCAAAATCTCTCTCACTCACTCACTCTTTGACTGAGGAACGCTTATGTATTATTAAAAGTGCAGCCAAAATTCTGAAAGGGGATATTCCTTTCATATATTATGACTGCACTACATTTCCCGCAGTAGACAATACTAGTTGGTCAGATTGCAGTATATTTACTGACTCAAGCAGTATAAACAGGAAATTAATCACCATAGGACAAGCATTGATATCAGCGTGCAGGCCTAGGTCATTTCTTTCTCCTGTACTCATTGCTATTGGTGTGTATTTTATCATCGTCATTATACTTCTAAAAAGCTTGTTGAAGTGATTAGTAGTCTTGTATTTTCTGCCAACATGGCTGAAGTGCTCAAGTATGAGCAGTCAGTACTGTATCAAAAGAATTCAGGTGGTAATAATGCTGGTCAGTTCACTCAGTTCTGTTTTGACAATGTTGATTTCAACATAAACACATTAGATGGCAACAATACATTTCATTGTATGAGTGGAATCAGATGCACAACTCCTGCTTCTGCAGTCAATGCTAGTTCCATTCCACGCATCAGTGAAATACGAAAAGCAAGTGAGATCACTGAGGTAGGGAAATTAAACATTTCCTGGTACAAGAAGTCTATCTCATCTGGCTTGAAAAACGTCAAAGTTAAGCAGCTCAGCTTAAAACCTGTAAATTGGTGATGGACTTACTCTGCATAAGTGGTAGATGGGCAGGAATTTCTGCACCTCCGTCATGGAATAGCTATATGAAAGCATCAATGTCTAGTGATTCAACAGGCTTTCACTCAACAGAAGTAACAGCACTGCCATTCATAAATCTGGAGCCTGGTAATTTGTCCACCATTTATTCAGCTCTGCTTTTTGCTTCAAAAGCATGCATACAACATGCACAGGAGAGTTGTTCTGTCACTTTTGATCAGCCTTTTATGCCAAAGCTATCGAGATAGCAGCATCAACAGAATCACATTATTTAAATAATGTAGTTGTTCGCCTGGGTGGTTTCCATCTTTTGATGTCGTTTCTTGGAGCCATTGGATATTTGATGTCTGGAAGCAGCATAGAAGAATTATTTGAAGAGGTGAACGCCAAGACATCTGTCACACACATGATGTCCAGACATGCTTACTCCTGGTAATTCAGTTACATGTATTTTGTAGATATAAAGATTTGTAAATAAGAAAATATATTACATCATTCCGAATTTCTAATTTTTCTGACCTGTAATATGATGTCACAGTAACATATTAAAAAAAAAAAATTAGTTGGAAACATTAAATTCTTTCAAATTCATTGAATTTAAAGAACAAGTACATTAGCTTCGTGTTTTTACTCAATTAGTATCTGCCATATGCAGTCATGATTTTAAAGAAACCATCATTGTGTAAATTACCTACTTTTTATTATAATACGGTAACTAGTTTTAATAATTACTGTATAGTGTGGTATACCATTACTTGATAATATACAGAACCTTAACTTCACTTTCAGGTCTCTGAGAGCACATTTCTTGGCACAGCAAGCTATTGCAACAATCCTGCTGGAAGAACTTACCAATATCGATGACAGCATCAAGACAGAAATCTGTGCTCTTTTTCAGGCGTGGCTTTTCTGACAGTGTACTTACCCAGTGGATAATTTCTGATCCTGGGTGCCTGAAACTTTGTGATGCACTGAAAAAACTGTGCAGCATCAGTAACACTTCTTCGGGCAAGACATAGCAGTCTCTCTGAGCTTTATTTAAATGCCCAATGTATCGACTTTACAATTAAAGTAATTCCTTAATGATATATCATATGTATTTTTGTTTTCAGAGCAGAATGTAGAACTGCGAGACAGCCGGAGGTCAAGAGATGACAGAGATGTTCAAAACTTGTTCTTCAGTCCATTTCGACAGGTGTCATTGCAGATGAGAATATTAATTGTGGCCAGGCTACTGCCATTGGGAAAATAGCCATCAATATCATAGTAGGAGGTAACTTCAGTGATGTGAATATAAAACGTATGTACATGATAAAACCCCTCACCATTATGTCAAGGGCTTTGAAAGTGAGAGATGATGTAATTCCAGTGAACCCGCAGCAACTTTTCATGTGTATCATTTGTGTAATGAAGAATGAGAGCGACTTCATGAAGTATTTCAAATATGAGTTGGCTCCAAAACCACCAGCTGTATTTGATGAAATATCAATGAGGAAAACAGCAAATTCATTGCTTGCAAAGATCTTAAAATCGTGTCAGGTAACCAGTGAGAACAATAGGTTAGGCTGCAAAGTAGTTGTTGATGGAGGGTACCTCTTTCATCCACTTGTGTGGCAGAGACCTGCTATATTTGGTCAAACATGCGAGGCTTATAACCTTCATTCAAAAACTTTTTTCTCTGACATAAACTGTAGTCTTTGATGGTTATGACAAGTTAACCACTAAAGAGGAAGAGTGAAGGCGGCATTCTGCAGGGAGGTCTTCCACCGATAGTTCAATAGCTGATTGATAACAGTGTTGTTACATCGGCGCAAGTGGACTTTCTGAGAAATGGCCGTAATAAATATGGGCTCATCAAATTATTAGTACATTAGAGCCCCAATTTAACGAACTCGGGAATAACGAAAACAGTGATTTAACTAAAGGTTTTTAGGAACTATGAAAAAATAACCAAAAACGTACGAAATAACTAAGTAACTTTCGACAAAATAAAATATAAAGTGTAGTGTAAGTCTACTAAAAATATGTTTACTGGCTGCAGTATAATCATTTTTCTCCGTAGATAGTGAAACCATCCATTAAGAAACAAAAAAAGTCGTTAAAATTCATTGAAAACTTCGGCCGTGGGAGTGATTTTGCGCTGAGTTTGCGCGGCAGAGCAAATTCGGTTGAGCGAGTGACTATGTGTTGCGTAACAAATACACACCTAGCTCCTCATCCGGGTGGCTGGCGAGTGAACGAGCATCTAGATACCCAGTCCACACAGCACCGCTGCAGGCATTATTGGTACTAATTCACAGATAGTGCTTCACGTCTCCTTCAGAATTCGCTACCCTGCAGCATGCTTTACCGCCTAATTATAAACGACCTGCCGAAACCAGATCACCGACTTGTCCAGCTAGGATGCTATGCGGACGATACAATACTGTTCAGCAGATCGCACAGCCTAGAGATAGCAACTGAAAGGCTACAGAATGCACTTAATGCACTGGAGGAATATTACACGAAATGGCGCATTAAAATCAATGTTGGCAAATGCGAAGCCATTGTTTTTACTAGACTTCTATTGCCGCACGTACAACAGAGAACCGCGACAACCCTTTTTGGCGACAACATCCCCTATAAAGAGGTAGTTAAATACCTGGGAGTGCACATGGACAGGAAACTAACCTGGAAAGCCCACATAGAGGCCAAATGTGCCAGTGCATATGCCAGGCTTGCCGCACTTTATCCTGTACTTAACAGGAGAAGCGAAATAATGCAGTACTATTATATTCAATGCTAGTGCGCCCTATATTAACTTATGCTGCGCCCACCTGGGCCCATGCAGCCAAAACACACATCAGGCGACTTCAAGTATTTCAAAACAAATGTCTGAGAATTGCATCAGATGCACCCAGATACTGCCCTATAACTACCCTCCACGAGGAACTAAAAATGGATACCTTAAGTAACCATTTCATCAAAATCACTCAAAAATTCTACGCGGAATGCGCTAGAAGTACCAACCCAAAAATATCCAGCCTCGGAAATTACGACCCAAATGAGATCCAAAAATACAAGCGGCCAAAAAGCATCCTAGCTCATCGCCCGCCTTAAAGTTCTTATTACACATAA
>PNEQ01072787.1:0-11163 GCA_003012365.1 Medauroidea extradentata
TATCACAGATTACACAAAATTAAGTATAGGACAGTTTTAATAATTAACGTTATTGACATTGTGTTGTTGATTTTAAGGCAACAAACGTGTTAACTATGCGAAATAAATCCCAAGTAGAACTATTATTTCTATTATGCTTTACAAATGGTTAGAAGATAGTTGCTTGCATTTCATTATAAATACTATTAACTTTTTTTTTGAGGACCACAATTGTATTCCTTGACGTAGACAAAAATGTAGAACGATTACAAAATTATTATTTTAAAATTCACTGCTGTCAAAAAAAATTTCCCTCGTTTTGTGGAAGACTGGCCGGAGAAAAACAAAATAAAGACAGGCGTGCTGGGTCAGAATTCGTTCGATGGTGTAAGGCGAAACCTTGGTATAACAATAAGCGAATAGACGGGTTGTGGGGGGAAATGGGGGTGGGGGAGAGCACAGTGCAACTAATACCTCGTATCTTCTGACAAACACTTCCCACTTGCTCTTCCCAACGACCTTCTTCTTCCCCCCGCCTTCCTCCCAAGCCCCCCCCCCCCCCCCCCCCCCCCCGCCGGGGAGTTCCTAAGAGACGGCTCGAAGCGGAGGTTATGCCTACTTCGGGGCTACTAGTTCAACAACAGACCACGGCCAAGGTTCTGTGCCCCCTCTACGGAACCCTTAATGCCATTAGCCTCCAGAGATAACGACCTGTGAATCACGTAATATTAGCGCTAGGATGTCTGCAGGGTGGACAACTTTTCTTTACCCGAGTTCTCACCAACTCCTGAGATCTGGCAGCCAGAAAAGTTTCTAGGGGCAGAGTGCTCTTCTACCTACACTGCAAGCGATTCGGGTTCCATAACAAGCCTGAGTTCGATATCCGATAGGGTCATTCACAGAGTTACGCATGTAGTAATTGTGCAACACAATGCATCTGGCCGACGGATTTTCTCGCGGATTTCCTGATTCGCACGCTCCTGCATTTCTCCACTGCTAGATACTCGCATCATTTCACCTTAATCTGTTCTAAAGAACACGTTGTTGAGAGCCACATAAAGCTATCGAGAAGAAGTTTTGACTTTGTTAATAATTCTGTAATTCTATAACTTTTCACTGGTAGGCCTATTTGTAAACAACGCAAGAATCTCAACGACGGAAGTGACGCAGCAATGCAGTAAGTCGAGCACCCACGACTGAGTTACCATTCATAAACTAGGTAAGATTAAAGGACGTAGTGCAATACTTGCTGCATCTTGGATTGCAGTCGGCGCCGTCGAAAAATGAACTGTTAAGGGCTTGTTCCCGAGTTTTTTTTCAGACTGGTGCCAATAACTCAAATATTTTTTAACGAAAAGTTTTGAAAATTTTTGAGTCAATGTGCAATCACACGATGCACAATACTGTAGACGCATTTTTTTAAAATAATGTACCATTCGCCAGCAAAAAAAATAATTTCCTTCATTTTTGCTTATTTTCACGACGAAAAACGTGGTACTTTGGGTAATGAAATCTAAAAAACCGTTCAGTATAATTCGACAAAAAAATTCATGTACAAAAAATAACATATAAGTGTCAAAAATGTGCAGCGAAATTTTGATATGAGTATTAATTAGGTAGCAATAAAAAAAATATTTTCGAAATCACTGCAAAACTCCGTAACATGGCCTTAACACGTGAAAACGTACAAAGTGTTTCAAATGTGTAGTTCGTTTATCATATTAAAAGTTACACTGTAAACAACAAAATAGTTTGAAAGAAAATATCTGATTTGATCCGGGGTCTTCAACCTGGAAGACAGCGTAGGCTACGATCACAATCTGACACTCGCGGGCCACTAAGAACCGCACTGCGGTATGGCGAAGTATAAAATACTGTTAAGATTCACACACATTTTCAATTGAAAGTGAATGTTTTAATTATTTTAAAAAGGCGTCCAGACCACTACAAAGACCTCTGAGGGCCATCTGTGGCCCGCGGGCCAGGCGTCAAAGACCATTGGTTTAGATATTTGAAATATCTACCTAAGCAAGCGTGTCATCATTTCCTACCGTTGTATGTAAGTTTGTACTTTAAAAATTAGATGATATAATTTTATATTAGTTGGACAAAAATTATATAAGCAGAGAATATTTTGCTGACAGTTGTAACATTTTAGCTGGCTTGAGGTTTCAAATTACTACAAATAGGTTACTAGCACAAACATTCACCAGTTATAGGTCGTTCGGGATAAAGTGAGAACAAAAATGTAACCGTTGAAAAATGTCACAAGCCGTTACCGCATATAATTCAACATACAATCTAGTTACCTTATTATTTGTATGGCTGGCAGCGAAATTACGCAATATAGGTCCGTGAATTTTTCTATTTAAAATACAAAAATACTGAAACAAACGAAACATAAATCGATATATAATTGTGTTTTATAATTAATGAACGTTTTTTTGTATCAAATTGTATGGATTTCCACTGACTGCACAATTGATCTTAAACACGCAAACCTCAAACGACATGTCCAGAGAGGTTAGACGTGTCCCGTCGTTTGTCGTTTCACGCGGAAAGATACGTACTGGATTAAAATAGAAATTGATCAGGGCTTTGTTTAGTGCTCACTTTATCCCGAATCGCCTGTAATACTTTTACCACTGCGTTCTTGTTCGAATCCTGGTCTGACCATCCTTGCCGCTTCCTTTTTATGTTCCGAGAATCTGGATCTACTGGTTTAATATCTAATTACTTCACGCTAATAGTTTTGCTCTATTTCAAAATTTCGTAGAGTAAAGACATTTTCACTCGGCGGAATACTGCATGCACATGGTACTAGGAAAAATACCCTGCCTGCATGAATTCCTTCATTTCTTGCGATCCATTTCTGTCCACAGGGTTTTGCTGAAATCCTGAACGACACAATATTCATTATAGAATTTTCCGCTACAGCAGGTCGTCACTGCGCGTGGTTACAAGACATGCCACCATCCACTGAAAGCAGCACATCCTAGACCAAATATACGATTATTTTCGTAGTTCAAGCTTTTTTAGAGAACTACTACAGTTAACTTGTTGAAACCAACCGTAAATTAAAATTATTTGTGGTGTCTAGGGTTTATATGCTTTTTTTTTTTTTTGCATTAAGAATAGAACTTTCAATCACAAGAGCAAATTATAAATTTTTTGTTAAAATGCCACTTACGATGAAAAAATTAATTGAATAAAGTTATTTGTGGCTAATTCTAATTATACATATAACAAAAGGTAAGCTGGCGTTTGCTCAGAACTGTACAGTCTCGGCGCACGCAGCAGGAACCAGTAACAATCGTACAACTGGGTCTGACACTCACGCAGCTAAACTTGCAACACAGCCACCGCACGCCACTTGTAGCCACCATCCCCGTTGCGCAGGGCTACTTCACCTAGTGAGTAGTACACTGTGGTTCAGTGTATCCATTCTATCTACTCAGGCACTATAGACTTTCACTTCGGAAAACAATTCCAGGAAAGTTATCGTACATATCTTCATTTTGATATAACGAATAAAATATCACAATTTCGATGCAAGCATTATAGCATCAAAAGTCATATAGGATTCGAGCTGTGCTCGCTACGCTAAGCAGTAAATAAATAATGTGCAAGAAATAAATTTGTAGCCGTTAATATCAGTTTCATTGAAAAACAGGTTTCATAAAAATTTAAGACAAATTTACTACGAAAAAAAATAGTAAGCAATTTTATTATAGATGTGATGATTTTCACGTAACTGTGGTTTGACGATGGTATTTAAAATGTTTCAAGGTAATGTATCTCGATCATACTTCCAAAAAATGTATATTTCAAAGTTGTAGATCCAAATAAAGTTGTTGCTTTTGATCAAATAATTCAATTGTTATTCAGTTATGAACTGTAGTTTCCCTATTAAATCAGAACATCTGAGATGTAGTCGCTGCACTGCACTATAAAATGTGAGGAAAAAAACATATTGTGCCGTAACTTTGTTAATGTTCATTACATTGAAAAATAAACTTTCTTTCTAGAGTTGTTTGAACATTCATTATCTGACTTTACCGACTGTTCCTGAATGCAAACAACTAAACATCTGACAGCGCAGCGCCAGACCACCGGCCTCACATAAATGAAATATAAGGCCATTAAAGTATTTTTGTTGCATGCCACCAAAAACTCAGAACATTTTTAACGGAAGGAATTGAACAAAGTCAAGACTAAGAGCAATTATAGGCTACGTTATTATACGTAGGCGTTTGCAAAATAATGCATCGTTCATTCGGTAAGAATTATTTTGCTTGATGTTTACTTATTTTCATAACTAAACCGTTGATTCATTGGGTGCAAAAATCTGAAAAACTACTATCGTTACCAAAACATTATATTATATATATTATTGGTATATTATATATATTATTGGTATATTATATATATTATATTAGGCACAAGTCACGATATATTTGTGACAAATCAATGCAGGGATTCTTCGATACGAACATTATGTTGAAAAAAAAAATACGTATTTTCAAAACCACTGTAAAACAACCGGACGTGGCCTGAAGTTGTTAACTTAATTTGAATGATTTATGCCCAGCGCTAGAAACAGGCTGGTCTCTATTACATTCGACAGCTGACTGTAGTTAGAGCCAGCCTCCTGTCAACTATGTTGTCTGCCTGTCAGGTGGGCGGGAATGATAGCATCCACTTCTTTAAGAGTGCTAGGTAGATAAATAAACGCTGACAACAATGGGCGTACCTAGGAATAGTTTTCGGAGGGGGTTCTTGCATAAATGTTTCACTGTCATCTGTGTTTGGCGTCTCTAAATGCAATATTAACATATTTCTATTAACATTTTGGTTGTTTTTGTAGTATATTCTACCTTTTATAATGTAAAATATAATACCTTGATAAGGATACTGACATTTCGTAGGGGATTCGAACCCCCAAAACCACCCCCCCCCCCTGGGTACGCCCATGCTGTGAAAACATCAATTGATTTCTACTCTTTTTTTCGAAGCCAATATGGATAAAATACTCAATGACAATCCTAGATAATAGTGTTTGCCAACTTTATGAGCAAATATTTATCCAGAATTACTAATTCATTACGCGTGATCTCTTGCGCCGCAGTTAAATGCAGGAGGTTCCGGCGTCAGAGATTGTGCCTCAGAAGTTCGTGACACTGGAAACAATTTTGTTTAAAACGTTGGCTAAAACTATCATCTAGAATTGCTGTTGTTTAGTTTTCACAAATTGACTTGAAGAATCCTACAGTTAGTTATATATTAATGCTTTTAGCGTTGAATTATGTACCACGCCCTCTTAAGCCGGGTACACACTATCCATAATTCAGTATAGAGTTCCGTACCAAATCCTATGCATTTACCACTGCGCCAGTGTATACCACAACTACGCTAGTTCCAAA
The DNA here is from genome assembly GCA_003012365.1 of Medauroidea extradentata. Taxonomy (NCBI): domain Eukaryota; kingdom Metazoa; phylum Arthropoda; class Insecta; order Phasmatodea; family Phasmatidae; genus Medauroidea; species Medauroidea extradentata. Next base: position 5,403 of record PNEQ01072787.1, read on the forward strand.
CACAATTACATACCTAGTTTCACAGACACAGCCCGTCCTATTAGTGTATGTTCACGCGCATGCGAAATGCACACTTTCAGCCGCCGTGACGCATGCAAAGTATGCAAGCAGGGTTGCCAGGGTGATTTGAACAGAAATAAAATCTTGTTTCCTACTAAACACACGACTGCCGGAATTATAAAAACTTAAATAATACATGATAGTTAAATTTATTTGTGAATCACATGCGTGTCTTGTTTGTGAAACAGTTTTCCAGTTACTACAGTTATACTTAACGGATTATAGTAACCAACATCACGAATATATTTTTCTTCTTTATGTACCGAAAGTTGTTATAGGTGATTCGGGATAAAGTGAACACTCCAAAAGCCCTGCTAAAGTTCTATTTTAAGCCAATTCGTATCTTTCCGCGCCGTAACGTGAAACGACGGGGTATGTCTAACCTCTCTGGACATATCACGTGATATTTGCGCGTGTAACATAAGTTGTGCAGTCACTAGGAATCTGTATTGTTTGATAAATGACGCCGATTTCGGTTGATTTTGTTGCAGTATTGTTGTATTTAAATAGGAAAAAACACGGACCTATATAGCGTAAATTCGCTGCCAACCATACAAGCGTAACGTAACTATAGTTAATGTTGAATTATATGCAGTAACGGCTAGTGATATTTTTCAAATGTTAACATTTTAGTGCTCACTTTATAACAAATGACCTATGGTAAACAGTGATAGCGTGTACGTAACACAGAAGTTTTGTCATAAAGTTATGGTATAAAATCGCTATCGTCATATCGAAGTTTATGAACAGAAATAAGTAAGGAATTTAGTAGATAATTACGAATATTGTGTACCTGGCTTTAGTCTCGGGTATGGCACGATGACACACAATAAACAACACAAGTAACATAGCATAGCCCAGTTTCCAACAAACTAGTTTTCTCTTTGAATTATCATGGAATCGGAACTGGAAGATGTTTGGATATACTGAAATTCCAATAGGCATAATTTAAAAACTGTAAAGAAACCGACATGGAAATAACATCACAGTCACAATCTCTAAATATAATGAAGATATAAACAACTCACAGAATCTCTCTAAATAAGTACAACGACATGGAAATAACATCACAGTCACAATCTCTAAATATAATGAAGATATAAACAAATCACAGAATCTCTCTTAAGTACAAAGTACAAGCAATTATATACACCAATTATTATATTACACGGGGCTTTGTTCACATGCATGTACAACCCGAGAGCTGTAAAAAAAAAAAAAATTTAAATTTCACTTTGACACTTCTGTAGTAGTTACTAGCACTCCGTCCGCGGCTTTACCCGCGTGTAGAATAAGGACCTCTTTGCAGACCAGTGTAGTTTGGCCATCAAGTGTTAGACCAACCTAGTTGCTAGCTGTTGCCCGCGACTTAGTTCGCGCGGTTTTCAATTTAATGCGACATGTTTAGTAAGAGTACTCGGCATGCCTTACAATGCCACTCAAAGAAATAAATTGTGTTTTAAATCCGTTTATTGAATTGCACTTGGGTATATGCTACTTTTTGTTTTTTCGTCTGGTGCGTACACGAATAAATGAAAAGATTTTCCGACACGGTGAGCAGGCGATATACAGCTGTCCATGTGAGAAGCATGGATTTTTCAAATTTAGTCCACACACCAACTCACGAAAGTTTCTTCACAATCGGATGAATGGTAAAGGAACAAATCGTATAGACAGACAGGCATTTTAACGCAAATAGATATTGTGACGATGATGTGACAGTGAAATCTGACAGCGAGGCCGCAGACAAGATCGTGTATGTAGTTGCCACCAGAGGACAGCACAGTGCAGGACAGCACAGCGCAGGACAGTGCAGGACAACACCGCATAGCACAGCGCAGGACAGGTCAACACCGCATAGCACAGCGCAGGACAGGTCAACACAGCACAGCACAGCGCAGGAGAACACAGCACAGCGCAGGAGAACACAGCACAGCGCAGGAGAACACAGCACAGCGCAGGAGAACACAGCACAGCGCAGGAGAACACAGCACAGCGCAGGAGAACACAGCACAGCACAGGAGAACACAGCACAGCACAGGAGGACACAGCACAGCACAGGAGGACACAGCACAGCGCAGGAGGACACAGCACAGCGCAGGAGAGCACATAACAGCGCAGGAGAGCACAGCACAGCGCATAATAGGATAGCACAGCACAGTGCAGGGCAGGACAAGACAAGACCGGACAGAGCAGTACAGTATAGCACCGTGCACTACAGGACAGCACAGAACAGTGCACGACAGGATAGGACAGTACAGTACAGCATAGCACAGCGCAGGACAATACTGTAGCATGCTGTGTTTCTGAGGGCGGGCTGTATGGGGCCTGTGTCGAAACACCTTGAGGGTTGGCCCATGACTCAAAGCCCGAGTGTCTCATAGTGGGAATCCCGCCGAAACTACGTCATAGATACCTGTCCCATATGCGTTTTTGCCCTGCGAAGCGGCCTACGTGACTAATCTCGTCCGAAACATGAAGAAATATCTAATTTTAGACCCCTGTAATGCGGTAATTCCCCTACTGTTTTACCTGGTATATAAGGGCTGAATCGAAAAATTGGGGAGAGTTCGCTATTGGCAGTGCTAGAGGAAGGTGCTACGCCTGTGGAGAGAGAAGAGTGAAGGACATCTTGGTGACGTCAGAGTCTACTGTGAGACGGCAGGCGGCTACCTTCGGAGCAGTGTTGGGCGAATCAAGAGGACTGCTGCGGCGGGCTGACAGGCGAAGAGGAGGTGCGCGACGGGAGTCGAACCGAAGACCTCAAGAGTGTGCAATCGGGGTGCTGCGCAGCACATGGTGAGCCATCACCACTTCGGACTGATAAGGTTGTGTACATTGTCCCTATTTGAAAGCCTGTTGATTGGATATATGACTGAATTTTATTGTGATTTGTAATTTTCAATTAATTGATGGTAGACTTTTTTTTGTGCTTTAATTGTCCAAGCTAATTAACGTGTCTGTGACACAGGAGCAATTGTGTGCATAACTAATTGTGTTGTGAGAGTTATAGTTGATTACTGTTTTGTGTATTTCGTAGCTTTGTGAGCTATTAAATCCAGTACTTAATTTAACTCTTTTATTTCTAATTATTATAAGACCTCTATCCCAAAGAACTCATGGGAATTGCCCACATGAAAAGTTTGTGCTCAAACTTGTAACAATACAGTACAGCGCAGAATAGTACATAACAGCGCAGTGCAGGGCAGCGCAGCACAGGACAGCGCAGGACAGCACATTACACTGTGCGGCAGGTTAGTCGCACAGTGTTGTCCGAAAGCACCCTCCACTTGGCGGTATTTTAAAACATTACAGGCGATACATTAATTTTAACATGCAGCGTAATTATTACCGATAATACAGTTTCAGAATTGAGATTTGTATACCAAAATTCGTAGTGAATACTCACGAAAATACAGTAAACGTATAGGAAATGAAGAATTATATTAATTTGGCACGACAATGTTGCTATGAATTAAATCTTTTTTTAAACGCTTCATCTTCAAATCATAATTTTTATTTCATCCGATCTTTGTGGCATATTTGGTGAAAAATTACGGATTTCATGTGCACATCGTAAGTATTTTCGAATGTGTATTTGGCAACACTGTCCTCGAGAGCGGTCGCTATCCAGGGCGTCTGTACAGTCGTTACTCTTGACTGGGGAGAATAATGGTTACACTCACTGACTGCTGCGCGACGCTTCGCCCCGGAACACCCACTTCAGGAAGTGACCCAGTTTCTCTTCACAACGCTAATGGCTTACGCGGCGAAAAAACGAACTGGAACAAGACGATGTTTTTCCCCCATCACACAAAGTAGAACGCTACATCACCATGTACAGGAGAAAGGGAAGGGGGGAGGTCGGAGGAGGGGGAGAGGATTCTCACACTCAACATTGCTTTGTACCAACACACTCTCAAAAAATAAGTTATAAAAAATAAACGTATGAACACATAAATAGCACCGCTTTTGAGCCAACGAACACTTTAATTTGTACGTAATGATAATATTTAAAACAAATTTTCTCCTAGTATTAATTTCAATAAATTACTCGAAATAAATATACGCAGTACGTTCCTACATACTCGTATAAACGCTATTTCAAAAGAAGTATCTCTTCCCCCCCCCCCACTCCCCGCCTGCCCATAAAATCAAAAGGAACTTATCTGCTGCATCAAAGAAAACAAGTACCTACTATTGTCCAATCGATAATAATGTTCGTTTAGTCGAACGGAAAACAAATACAAACACGATAGAACGGAAATCACTATACAAGTCGTCAGAATACAACGAATTAAATGTTTCCTGTTGGAAAGTAAACTTTCTAAATAACACAATGATTCCTAATTTTAGGTACGACGTTTTAATACGTATTTGTATGTATATTATAATGTATTTGTGTGCATGCATTATATACATTGTACACACACAAGACTCCTTCTCTGGGAAACAAGCACCTGCGCAATGCCCCAAAGGCGTAGCTACAAATTCGTAACCCTTTCATAGCTATTCACCATGAAGGAAGCACTAGTGATGTTCCAGTTATTTTTTTGTTCAACAATATCGTACCTACCGCCTCTTGTTAATACAAACATAACAACGTAAGCAATGTACAGAGTCAAAAGTTAAGACGGTTACCTACCCATGTCACCGATTTGTTTATTCAAAAACGTCAACATACGTGAGTAATGTCTGCTTAGCAATTAATGTATTTAAAGAACGTTATGCTGGTGTAATCCCATCTCAGGTACCCCAGTGATCTTTAACGCATTACTGAGATCTTTAACATGTAAAGATATCAGCCTTCAAACATTTATCCTTCATGAGGCTATCAGGCGTGGCCGTCATCTTATTGCATAAAATTACTTTGCCGCCAGGCTTTGCGAACATTCCGTGATGTATATTTGAACAATAAGCATAGAGGGGTAATCTTTTTCTAAGTGCTTACAATGTACAATTTATAAAACAATGTACACAACTGTTGCTGTGGCAATACATGCTAAGGAAAGGTCGGGTGCACCATGATCTCGCGACAAACATAGATTTGAGTAGTAGGAAAAGGGGGCTGCGGGCGCACTGGCTCCTGGCTGAGGAGCAGAGGAGCAGCTGATGACGCAATCAACATGGCTGCCATGACGTAACTGTCCGCCATCTTGGATTACGTCACTGTCCGCCATCTTGAATTACGTAACGTCCGCCATCTTGGATGACGTCACATCCGCCATGTTGTTTTTGGATTTTCCAAATTTGACTTTTGATTTTCAAATTTGTTTTTTTTTTTCGACTCTCACTTGTTTTACGTCATCTGCTACGCAGCCGCCATGTTTGTTTACGTCGTCTGCTTGTGACGTCACATTTTTTTCGACTGTCACTTATTTTCGTTTGCCCGTGACGTCATGATTCCAACATTGGCTGCTAGGTGGCACTGGTGTCGCACTTTGTTTTCTCCGTCGTCTGCTAGGCGGCGCTGCAGTCGCCATGATTGTTTTCTCCGTTGTATGCTAGGCGGCGCTGCTGTCGTGTGCTGGGCGCAGCCATGTTTGTTCCATTGTTTACTTCTGACATTGGAAGGTAGAGTGCGCTATTGTCGCAGCAGGTAAGGGTCAAGTTCCAAGTGCCTGTGTATGGGCAATTGAACCTTATGATTTTTTAATGTTCAAAGTTAACTAAAAAATCCTTTGCCGGGTGTGGGACCCGA
>PNEQ01072788.1:0-11163 GCA_003012365.1 Medauroidea extradentata
GGTGGTGGCGGTTTCCTTGTTACGTGCGTAATTAGCTGTTTTGGTCAGTTAGCTACCACGTGGGCGGATGTCGCATTAATGTAACCTGCTCAGTTGACTTGGCTGGCTTGGGGTAACTCTAGGGTGCGTTCCTTATGCTCAGCTAGCCACCGACGATGCTGGCCATCCTGGCTGGTATCGCTATAAGAAGGCCGCGAACGGTCGCTGGAATTGTGTGGGCGATTGCGCTCACGTCAGTGTGTATGTGCTGTAAACTACCTTTTGTAGTGTAAGGAACACAACTGTTTGCCATCTTGTCTGTATATTGTAAATATTTTGTATTTATTGCTCCCCTTGAAGAGCAATGCTCAGGGAGCCTATCAGTAATAAATAAATAAAAAAAAAACTTAATAAATCTTAAAATTCAGGAAAGCTCTGTGATTGGTCAGTTTGGTGCATTAGCGATACCAGTGCTCAAGTGGCAGAACTTTTCCCTGTGCCAAACTTATACATTAATGTTTCTAACCTGTAGTAGAATTAACCTTAACCCAACCTAACCAGAATGGAAATACTCCATTATGATCTGTTAAAGTATTGCACAAAGATCAAGACAATCATCTGGATCTGGAAATGCCAAATTTTCGCAGTTCAAAAAGAATCTTTAATTGTAAGCAGAAAATGCAGGTGTTACTTTAAGTAAGCTTAGTTCTACTACAGACTAAAAAAAAAATTTTTTTTCTTACAGGAGAGTTTGTAACAGAAAAATATTTGCCGCTAGTTTCGCTGCAACCGCATGTCGTCCAGGGAAAGACGAAACTGTAGTAAAATTAATTTTTAATAGGCTTGGAAATTACAGCAGTCATTTACCTTACATTTAAAGTTAAAAGAAAAAAATTTCGCATTTTAGATTATCAAATTCATATAACTTAAAATTCAGGAAAGCTCTTTGATTGGTCAGTTTGCACCCATTAGTGATATTAGCGCTCAATTTTCCCTGTACCAAACTTTTGATGTTGTTCTACCTAACCGGTAGTAGAATTAACCTTAGTTTAAGTTAAACCTTGCGATTGAACTACCGCCCTGTGTGAAGTAGACTCTTCCCCATCCTTCACAAATACTTATGAATTCATCTGGATTCACAACCATCGCACAGCTTACTCACGATAGTATATGTAAACGTAGAAACACCAAATGTGTGTGCTAGAATTTACATCTTAGTGTTATGTAGTATGCGAACATAATAGAGTTAAAAGATATGAATTTCGTAAATACATATCCAAAGTGCGCCGTGACCTGCCCTAACACAGTGTTTCAGACCCGTTGTCTCCTTCACTATGACATCACCTCAATCGTCAAGGTGCCTCCCCGCTTATCTGTAGAGGCCACACTTTTTTTTTTTTTTTTCGAACACGCGGTAGTGACACTAAAATAAATAAAGGAATTTTTTTTCAAAATAGTGAAATGTGTTTTGCGAGTGAAGAAGTGAGTTAAAAAGAAAGTTAAACAGCCAAGTGTGTGTTGACCTAGGTCAAGTGCAAGGTCAGGGTCAACCTGAAAGAACCACAAAGCCCTCGCGGCATGCAAGAACACGCCAAATTAATTATTGAATGAGTTTTTTTTTAAATTCTTACTGCTCATTATTACAGTATCGGCATGTATGTAAGTTAATCCACCAGTATCTAGTGTAACACATAAGTGCATCACAAACCCTCGCAACCTTAAGTCACGTAATAAAGCAAAACAAAACACGAAAACAGTTCAAAGCAAACAGCAATTAACAAGTAAAGTGAGAAAAGACATTTTCTCCATCAACTTTCGTTGCACCTTGTTTTTGGTATAAATAAAATTTACCTCACCAGACTTGGTGCGAACGAGAGGTCTCAACCTCTCGCCCACCGCCATGTGTCTGTAGTCTGAGCTTGGCGAGTGTAGGGTGTAGCACGCAGATCGCAACATGGGGAATCTCAACTTTCGCACCAGCCACTTGCAGCCCCCAGGATTTACTGCTCACGAAAGTTCAATCACGTTTCAGGAACACTGCCCTGCTCGGATGTTCCGACAATCTGTCCTCCTCACACCCAAATTGGCCACATCAAAGTGGCTTGCCCAACATGTGTGGCTCAGTGACATTATCAAATCACGTATCTACCATGTAGAAAGTACGGGACATTCGCCAACTTGGCTCGCGAAGTAGCAAGCAGCAAGACAACGGCCAACACTGTGCATGACTTAACAACACTGTGCATGATTTGGTATCACCAAGCAGAGGACAAAGACAGCACTGGAAGTGCCAACCATCCCACAACATACACGAGAGGCGACCACCCAGGCAAGCAAGACAATGATGCGCCGACCAGATCCACACCAACACGACATGGTGGGAGCTATGTTAGCCACGACCACCATGTCAAGATCGACCCCGTTGACGAAATTCACAGCAACACGACGCGACAGGGGCTGTGTCAGCCTCGACGACCAATTCCAGATCGTTTCTCGCCGACCAACTCCACAGCAACGTGATGCAATGGGAGCTGTGTCAGCCGCGACGACCACATCAAGATCGTGCCGCGCCGACCAAATCTACAGCAACGCGATGAGATGGGAGCTGTGTCAGCCGCGCCGACCATGTCAAGATCGTGTCGTGTTGACTAAATCCACATCAACTCGACACGACTGTAGCAGTGTCTGCCGCTGCGCCCGCACCAAGTCAACAGAGTCAACCGAGTCAACCAAGTCAACCGAATCGACCGAATCAACAAACAAAACATGGCATTCCGCCCCAGCAAGAAGTTCGTGGGCCACATTTGCCCACTGTGTTTCAGACCACAACCAACCGATCCAGATGTACGGTACGACCCATCACTCGCCCTGTGCAGGCGCACACCAAAGGCCATCATAAGCCCAGCCCTGGCAACCCTTGACAACAAATCCAAGGCATGGTGCGATAAGCAACTCCAACAAGTCCGCCCCATCAAAGCCTTCAGTGATAAGCAAGTAAACATTGATGGCAGCGCGGAAAAACCGCGCCATGGCTCCGCCCACCGACCCATCCGCCCGAACAGATGACAAGGCGAGAACCAAAACAAGAGTGCCTTTGGGCAAAAAGCACCCAAGTGTACAGGCCAGTCAACCGCCAGATGTTAAAGCACACGTATCCCCTACTGCTGCTACTGCAGTGATGAGCAGTATCATTGGCACAGCACCTACCATAACAAGTCAGAACAACTTCTGGGAAATGGGACAGTGAGGTAGGCACACCAAATGTCACCTGCCCAACACATTTCAACAAATCAGCTAATGTCAACAAAGCAGCACATGTCAAAAACGACACAAATGTCAACGACACAACCAGTGCCAACAAATTAAAATGTCACCAACACAAATGCCACCAACCCCTCAAATGTCAACAACAGAAGTGTCACCAACACGAATGCCACCAACCCCTCAAATGATAACAATGCAACAAATGTCAACACTGTAGCAAGTGTCAACAATGCCACAAATGTCAACAATGCAACCAGTGTCAACAAGCCCACAAATGTCAACAAACCTACAAATGTCAACAAGCCCACAAAAGTCAACAAACCTACAAATGTCAACAAACCCACAAATGTCAACAACACAACAAGTGCCACTAACCCCTCAAATGTAAACAATGCAAAAAGTGTCAACAATGCAGCACACGCCAACAACACAGCACCTGTCGACAACCTAGCAACTGCCAACTATGCAGCAGCTGTCATCAACGTGGAACACATCGCCACTACTGAAAATCAGCTGGGCGACACGCTGCCAGTCACACCAGCCCAGAACTTCGCTTTAGACGAGGAGTGGAAGACACTTGCCACCTCACTAAACAGCCACCCTGCAACAAATCACTGTGTCCATGCACCAAACCACTCACGCACCGCAGGCAGCTGATAAGCGATACCACACAGTACTGTGAGCACAAGGGCAGTGCGAGGAGACTGTGGAGAAAATTCACAACTACCAAAACCAGTTCGTTGAAAACTGGCGGGTCGTAGACTGTCGGATAGAACAGAGTAAGGCTAACAGCGAAATCTCGTGGCGAATTAATGTCCCCCAAGCAGCCATCCCACTTATGACACCGCACTAACACGACCACCACCTAGCCGGATACCCCAGTGCCAAGCTAACTAACTGGACCATCAGAGACACATTCACTTAGATAGGCATGATGTGTCATGTTCGCAACAACGTAAGAGCTTGCAAACAGTGCACTGTGTAAAAAACAAATTCCTATGGCGAGGCTCAGCAATAACCACGCGTCCCCACAAAACTGTTTGAACAGTAGCACTAGACTTAATGGTGTCCTATCCATGGTCCGTGGGCAGAAAGAAATTCCTCCTGGTGGTCACAGATCAGTTCAGCCATTGGGTAAAGGCATACCCACTAACCACAGCCTGCACAAGGAGCATCGCCTAGACACTCGTCAACGAATTTGTCCCCCGATGTAGGTTCCCAAAGACCCTCCTGACAGATAACGGTGTACAGTTCACAAGAAAGAAATGGTGCGAATGTTGTACTGCGTGGCGCGTACAGCACTACACAAACAATCAATATTATCCCAGGGCATTCTTTGCGTACCCTGCCTAGGTCGTCCCTGTTCATTACCTCCTCTCTATGCTCCTCGTGGCTGCCTGGCTGTGGCAGGTTCCTCCCATGTAGGAGTTTGGCTGGTGAGTGACCCATTCACAGGCAGAACATAGCCCTCGGCGATGTGTTACGCCGACGATGTATGGTCGTCTCTAACTCGTTACCTGAGCTGCGCCATGAGTTTCTGATTGCACCTCTCTGTCGTATTTGCCTGGCATTCTTCATTTTCGGGTGTTGACATTGGGACGACTTGAGCATTCGTCACAGGTTGATATGTTTGGAAAATGGTTCATAAATGATTGTTGATCTCAGCAGACGTTTTTGCATCAACTGTGTCATCGATATCTTATGAACAAGACGGAACTGGTGATTCCAGACCCAAGTGTTCCCTCAGCTTGGATGACAGGTATGTTCTAGATTTCTCACTTTGTTCGAAGGTTCACGCCTGCAGAGCAAATCTTTTCAGTCACGTTAACTGTACCAAGTGTTTCAGCATCGCCGGTTTTGTCAGTTAAAAATCTGGAAATACTACTTTGATCTTTAGTTTTTGGTTTTTCATTCGGATGTTTACTAGAAACGTGCTTTATGAGCTTATCGCGTCTGCCTCGCCAATCACAAAATGCGCAGTTCATGTAGTTTTAAGTATAGGCGTACATAATACACAAAACGATACTGTTTACATTACGATTTAAAGCAATACACAACATAGGCGTACTATTATCGATCTCTGGCGCAAATTTCAAGAAAATCGAATCAAAATCTCTCTCTCGTATATCGACTCACAGCTTCACTTGTCTTGTCTGTCAGTCTGTGCCTGTGGCAAAGAAAATGGCTGTATTTATGTACTGGACACTTAAGTTTGTTGCTCTTTCGTTAATGCATACTAACTCGCACTATAATTTGGTCACTAAGAAAAATACATAATATTTGATGAAATTATTGTCCCAGAATTAATCCCTAAGTTATAAAATACATTGTGTCGTTGCAATTTGCTTACACAACTATTGTGTGTGACCATGTGCGATAACATTTTTTTGCCTATATGTGCGACAAACCAATAACGAGCGATGTAGACATAGTAAAATAACACAACCTCAGATAAATTAGTAATTTATATGAAGCGGTAAATGGCGAAACTAACACGAAGCAAACCAATTACATGCAAAGCACTGTTCTGGCATGCGATAAAATGCGGTAAGCACGTTTATGTGAGAGAGGGGTGAAATCGACTGCTGTAAAAATTAAGTACTGACGTGTGTGTTATTGTTATAGCAAATTATGTTTATCGTCTGATAAATATAAGAAATTACTGACGGACAATGTGGTGGCACAACTTGAATGTGCAGCAGCCCTTTTACATGTAATTTCCCAACAGATGTTTCCTTTAAGGTGCTTTGATTTCCCCCGAACATCGTTCCCGCGATCCGACATATTTTTCAACCCTGTTTCGCACTGCTGCAGAAACTGGTCCACATCCTTTTGCATATATCCAAAGAACTCTGGAAGTTTCATTATGTCCCCACTCTCTTGGCAGGTTGCCGCGACAGCTCGATGCTCAGTCGTTGAGGCGCTGGGGGAGGGTTAATAGGGTGGTAGGTTTATAGCTTGTGACGCACGACCTTGAAGCGGGGGAGGGGGGCCTCGATGACACACTAGTTGCGCAAGCGAACACGCTCTCACCGAAAGTTACAAGTTCTGTGGCGTGCGAACATCTGTGGCGTCTTGTTCGACAAGTCACACAAGTGTCCATCTCTTTCCCTTGTCTGTTACATCTTGGCGAGTCACATAATTTGGCCTGCCTTGGCGGGCTGTGGTCGATAAGCTTCACCACTTTCATGCTCGAGTTCATTTTCAGGTTCTCCATGGCACATGTGCAGCACTGTTGCAGTACTTCTCCGAAAAGTAAATTAGGGAAGGCTGGTAATCTACACCTAATACACTCCTTGCTGCTCATTGTGTGTGATGGTTCGATTTGTTTCTAGATCTACCTCAGTGTACTGTTTCCTGCTGTCGCTGACGTGTGGCTGTGACGTAGCTGGCTAAATAATGCAACTGCGGCGATCTTGTGGTGAAGTGTCGTCTTCCAGTCCTTCTCTTTGTAGGTTGTACATCGATTTACACTGCGATATTTACGCCAAAGCGTTGGGCGCCATGATGCCGCGTCTGGTGAGAGTGAGGTAGGAACGGAGCTGCATTGGAATGCTCTGGGCGCCACCCGGTTAAACGTGTAGCCAGGAACACGAGGCTCAATGGGTCGTGGTCTGTTCGTGCCGGCGTGCCCCTCTATCACCTGGCGAGTTGAAACAGCAGCGTATCAGGAAAAACAGGGAGGACCTGGAGAAAACTACACCTTACATGTACACTTATGGGGCGGTCCACACCCCCATACACTAGGACCTTAAGCGAGCCAGTTACAAATGGCAAAACAAAGTGGAACACTGGGCCGGATAGTTGCACATGCGCGTTACATAATTCTCGCTGGACGATTCAGAGTCCTGAAGCGTGCCACGTCTCTCTCGTTCTGTCCATCGCGGCCGCTGCTTTCAGACTGCCTTCTTCATGCACTGGTAGAGGGAGGGGCGGCGAAGCCACGTGTCCTGCACTGGCAGATGGCCGCGAGATGGCAGGTGTTGCACATCAGTGTCAAGTTTACACACGCCCTGCCGCCATCACTGATCCGCCACACACACTCAAGTACCACACATTTGCCGTTAACAACCAGTGCACACCTGCCACAGACACACTCGGCGAACATCTGTCGCGACCAAGCGCAACTCCACCTGGCCTGTGGCCTGGTAAGACGACAAGGGGTAACTTTGGCAATTTTGAGGAATGTAGGATATACAGCTGTGTCGAACATTGTGTTAGCAGCTACAGTAGGAGCAGGAATCAGGCTTGTAGCACACTCATTCAGTACCCGTGCAGTAGAACAGTATTTTAGTAGTGAGGTTGGGATTTCATCTAAACATGAGAGTTTTTGTTTTTTAATTTTGCAATGTTGTTTGAAATATCAGTTTCAGTTATAGTGTGAAAAATAGTGAAATTTTGTGCCTTTTAACTACATCACCTTCTTTGCACAGGTTTGGTACATTGTTAAGTGAATTAATTTCTTCTATTAATTTATTTGGTATAGTAGTAAAAAATTTTTTGAATTCATCAGCTATTGTATCAGCATTATAAATTGATAAGCCATCTAAGTTTAGTGTTAAATTTTCATTTTTAAATCTTTGTTTAGTTTCATAGTGGTAAGTTTCCACATTTGTTTATTTTTGTTTGAGGTATATGTTAACTTTTTACTGTTATACTGTTATTTTTTTGCTTCAAATACAAGTTTATGGTATGTTTTTCATATTTTTTTGTAAATAGTTTTAATGGTTCACTGATAGTAGTACTTGTTTCTATGTGTACGGTCCTTAGTCTACTGTATGAAGTATATAATCCTTTAGTCATCAAATTAGTAGACTGTTTTTCTTTTTCCTTTAACCAGTTTCTTGGGGAATACATGATTAAAGAACCTAGAAAAGAGGTTTGAAAATTCATTCCAAGCTACGTTTGGGTCAGGCTGTGTGTAGACCTCGAGCCATGTCTCACATTTTAGTAGAGGGTTAAAATGAGTTATATTTTCCTTATTAAATATTCTTTTTAGTTTTTGACTAACTGAAGTATGTCCACAGACACCTTTATTTGGTTTTTCCACCTTCATAATTTGGGCATTATGATCTCAAATTATAGTTACACAATTGAAGGCGTAATTTAGCATCAATATCTGTTATTTTGTTATAAAGTATTTTTTTGTGTTATGAGTTGATCTTGTTGGGTCCAGAGAGGCCAGAGAATAGTTATGAACTGACATTTCAATATTTTGTTTTGTTTTAACCAGTGCTCTGTTAACCATATAATATCTGGTTGATATATTGTAATAACATTTTCAAGTATGGTTTTTTGGTTTTTTAAACTTTGCATATTTTGGCGCAGTACTGTTAATTTTTTTTTAATCTGCTATAGATTGTATATTACTAGACATATCCGTATCATGTGCAAGGACAGTTTTTGGTTTTGTGGGATTTTACAATAAAAAATCATTTTTGTTTGCATTACCCTCCTTTATTATAAACCAGTTATCTAGCACTTCTACAAACAGGGGTCTCTGCTGTCGAAGTCACAGCACCAGAAAGTACGACATTCTCGGTAACTTGACCAACTACAGCCAAACAACAAGGGTGTCAAGCAAAATACATTGGTAGATAGGCGAGTGTCCAGACCACGGTCGTAGAAGAATAAAGGAAACACAAACACTAAATAATTCCTTTAAACATATGTAAGGCAGTTATCCTTCATTTCTAATACTTGTATGGTAAATATTTTTAAAATCCCAAATTACAGCAAATATAACAGGTAATAAAACTCATACAGTTTGTTTATAAGGCTTTACTACGTCGTCTAATTTCTTTCCTTGACAAATAAATTTACCTGATTTTGGTAAGTTTTTGACCAACTAAAATTTGTACCTCCAACTTTATGGATAAGTATTGAAAAACTACATAATATATAGTAAAAAAATTACAAACAATACAGGTAAACACACACACACACATATATATATATATATATATATATATATATATATATATATATATATATATATATATATATATAAATGAAAGCTGACTGATTGTCTGACTGACTGACATATCAACTGCAACCCAAACCACTGGACCTAGAATCGTGAAATTTTTTGTGGGGGTTCCCCTCAGGTCGTAGGCGAGCACTAAGAAGGGATTTTTCGAAATTCGACCTCTAACGGGGTGAAAAGGAGTGAAATGTGTTAACGAAGAAACGTCGATAGAGCTCGTACCCGACGGCCAATCATCGTGATTTTTACTTTAATAGGACACTCCTAAATACGCATATTAGCCAATTTAAGTATTTTTCGAAGTTCAACTTTTAAGGGGCTGAAAAGACCTTAAATGTGTTTCCAATCAACTATCGATATCTGTCGAACCCTACGGGACAGAGAGTTGATATTCACTTCAAAATATTGCTTACGCAAATACCCAAAAAGTAATTTTTAGGTTTTTTTGAAATTCGACCCCCAGGCAGTAAAAAGGGGCAAAATGTGTTTATAATGAATCGTCTATATCTTTGAAACACAATTGGCTATCGTCGTGAATTTAACTTCAATTGGTTACTTTTACAAATGTCTATGACAGGACTCAAAATAGTTTCGAAATTTTTTATTTAAAGGGGTGAAAATACGTGAAATGTGTTTTCGATTATCCTTCCATATCTATCGAATCAATCGAGATATCGAAGTGCTCTTTGCTTTAAATTGGTGCTTTTGTAAATATAAGTACCATTTAAAATATATTTTCTGAATTTGGCCCTAAACTGGTTAAAAAAGGGGTAATATGAGTTTTCGACTCACATTCTATATATATCGATTCCATAGTTTTTTATATAGCGGCGTGATTTTTGTTTAGGATTGATGCTTACTCAAATACCTAAAAAGTAATTTCAGGAATTTTCGAAATTCGCCACCTAAGGACGTGAAAAGGGATGAAAAGTGGTGAAAAGCGTTTTCAATTAATCGTCGATATATCTTGAACCCAGCGGGCTAATGTTGTGTTTTTTATGTCCACGAGATACCAATAAAGTATTTTAAAACGTGATTCAAGGGTTTTTCGAAATTTACTCTCTTAAGTGGTGAAAAGATCTTGAACGTGTTTTTAGATAAATCCTCGATATCTATCGAACCCGTCGAGATATACAATTAAATTTTGCTTCAGAATGATGATTACAGAAACTATCGCAACACGATTTTCAGATTTTTTGGAATTCGATTTCTCAATACTGTGCGGGGGTGATATGTGTTTTTTTAGTGAATGATTTATTTTGATTCGACTGAACGGGCTAGCGATGTGATTTACACTTCAGTTGGATACTTATACAAATGTCTAACATGTAAATTAAAAATATTTTGAAATTCGACACCCAAAAGGGTGAAAAAGCACAAAATTTGTTCTCTATCAACCCACGATATCTAACTAGAAACGATATTGAGGTGTTGTTCGCGTCAGAGTGATACTTACGTAAATATTTTTTAAAAATATGTATGTAATTTTTTTTCTTTGTAAGAAACGTGATTATTAAGAATAAATCTTAGTTGGTCAATAATCAAGGCAGACGATCCGAAAAGCAGGAACGAGCAGCGAGAAACAACTTATACTGGAGTTTCACTACAGTAACCTATCGAGGCCGCCTTCCGTTATTCACTGATTTCACTGGCCAGTGTTTTCAGTATTGTCAGCTATGGTTCCGAAATTGCTGACGGCACTGATCGTCACTGACGGTCGGTTGATGACGATACCCTGTGCGAGGGTACATCCGTTTACTGAGATTACCGATTTTACTGGCGCTTCAGAGCATCAGTGTTGTCAGTAAACCAATATTTTTGGCGGAAATTCAAAAGTTAAAGTTATCTAATTATAGGACGAGTTTTTTTTAAATATATAAGGGCCAAAGAGGGTATCTATTAATTTATATACGTTTATTTAAAGTCTGTTTATA
>PNEQ01072789.1:0-11163 GCA_003012365.1 Medauroidea extradentata
CCTCTTCCCTCCCCTCTCCATTCTTTCCCACCCCTCTTCTTCCTTTCCTTCTCCCCCTTCTTCCCTCCCCTCTCCACTACTCCCTCTTCCATCACCTTGACACGACTTGGGGAAGCAGGGGAATGGTTATAAGTATAATATGTCAGGGAAGGATGCTGAGAAAACCCTTTAGGCGCCAGTTTCGCTAATGTGAGGAGCTCGGCGAAACTCGAGCAGAGACTCTTTTACCTCAGAGCGTGGTCAAGGGCTGCGTGGCTACCCCCTGCAGTGTCGCTGTTGCGTGGCGAGTGATTGGCGATGTGTTGCGCCCTTGTTATGGCCAGGGCGATGCCAGGAACACACTGTCAGCATGTATATGAAGCGGCCGTGGCATGTAAAAATGAAAGTGTATACACATATAGGTTTCTATTACAGTTTTAATACTTTACTGTTATACAGATCACAAGACACGAACGAACAACAGATGGCATCGCGGAGCGAACCTCCCGCACATGTGTTCCCTTGAGTATCTGGGACAGGACTGCCGACAAAGTGGCTGGACGTACTCTAGTAGCGCAGTATTGCCCGTCAAAACTTACACACAGAAACAGATAGAAACTAAAATTATATGCACACAATACACTCTCATTAAGAAAAATAATTACAAAATAATTAACATAAGTGAATAACTGTAAACGAAAACAGATGCCGCAATAAGTATTGTGTTGGCACTACCGCAGTACGCACGCCTCATGATTCTCACACTCGTAGGTTTTCCCGGTAAATACAGTAATTGAAGCAGGTGTGGCCATTAATTAATATATTCCCTATCTGCTGCACCCAATGCCAGCGTGAGTGGAAGGCTACAGGTTTGCATGGCATAACCCTTGGAGTAGCCTCATCGGGTCGCGAGTGCAGGACCTTCGCTCGGGAGGACAGCAGAGCAAACGGTCTAGAATAGGAACGTGGACGCTGGTTCACGCCAACCTGCTTTAAATCTGAACTTGCATGCTGGAGTTCCTGGGTTAGATCCTTGGTTAAGCTCATTGGTTTTCTAAAAGTACTGCAGGCTGATGATGGAATTGATCTTTCATGCCTAGCCACCTATGCCTCAGTGTACGAGCCACCAGTTCCGCCAGTAATGAACTCACTGTACACAAGACATCACTTCTTCACCTACATAAATATTGTAGAGTTTTAGAATAAATGTGTAATTATTTATAATATGCATGCTGTACGTACACAATATTGCTTATCGCATGCGGGAATCACGATGGCACGACAGGCGCGAGATCAAGGACGTGACACTGATATCAAATGACAGTCCACTAGGCCTAATCAGCATAGAAGGGGTCCCGCTGACATCACACAAATGTCTATGCTGATTGGCTGATTGTCTTTCGTTATTCGCGTGATGCACTTTCTCTCTCGTGTGTCATGCCATTGTGATTGTGGTATTGGCCCAGCTGTACAAAATGTTAAGAAGTTCACTGACTAAACATGGAGATGTGATTGTTTGTAGAGAATATTTTTCTACCTGAACAGAATATGAAAGTAAATGAGGCCTTGGAACACTGAGTACTGTATATGACACATGTTTACACCAGACGAACTGGCTCGCACGGGATTGTTCTACTGGTAACGTACGCCACAGGTGTGAACCAACCAGGCCGCTGTAATACATTCACTGCTGAAAAATTAGTCGAGTTTAACAATAAAACAATGTAGGTGCAACGAGATAATATCTTACATAGTTGCTACTGTTTAACAAAACATCCCAAGCTTTATGTACACTTTGTATTTCATACAAGCGTTAGCCACTTTTGGTTGGTTCATCATGGTGGAAGGTATTAAATATCGACGCATGCAAGCAATGATCCGAGTATCATCATTTGTGAGTATTCCATTTACTGTGTTTGGCAAATAATTAATTTCCTGGACTGACTCATTTTTAGTGGCTCGTGTCTTTTTTAACATCTTAGGTAACTTGCATGCCTGCAGTTTGTAACAAGGAAGTACGTACGGAAGCTTGCCTACTGAATTTCTCAACATTCCATATTTGAATTGGAAAATGAAATATACCTAGGCTAGTCTACAGCCACAATTTCTGTATGAACATAATGCATTTTTTTTTCTTTTTAGGATGTGGCAGCATTTTCTGATGATAATTTCGAGGTGAAAGAATGGATTAACAAAACGTTCAGATCAGCAGAAGCACAAGAGAATCGTGACGTGAGTTGAACCTACGAGGTGTCCTCGGTAGATGTGCATCACAGTTGCAAACTGACAGTTTTGTTCTTATTTTATGAAATACTTAGGAATAGGTCTGTTGTTATTTCTCATAACAGTGAATTGTACTGGGAAAGTTTTTGTTGGCATAGTTTAGAAATTTAAGTTAGCCTACATTGAAATGTTGTTATTGGCATAAACTGGTAGCCAAGCGTCAGTTTGGCAACATGGTAAGTTTGAGAGAAACATACAAACTGTGTTTGACATTCGTCACTTTAACTCAGTGGTTGAAACATTGTAATATTTGTGTTCTTCCACTGAAGCTATTGGCTTTCAAATCTTCTTGACATTTTAAAAATGAATATCCACTGCATGTTTCCGCCTTCTGGCAGGGTCACAGTGTGTGTGAGAGAAGGCCGGCTGCTAGACTGGCAAGACGTGCCTGTCACCCTCCGGCCCAAGGAAAATTCGAGGTGTGGTGTGATGAATGTGGAACAGCGACGGAATGAGAAAGGCTTGGGGTAACGGGAGTTCACAGAGAAAACGTGCCAGCCAACTGCGACATCCACAACATTTCACACGTGTAAAAAATCCTGGACGGAACCAGTCAAGGATCGAACCCAGATTGCCTAGGTGAGAGGCGAGAGTTCTGACCACTTGACCACAGCGGTCTCAGTTTGAGAGAAGGTTCACTGTGCAACCTTGGGTAGTTATGCAACAATCTGGCTAGGCCGTTTTTTGGGATACAGACATACCTGTAGATAAAACAGCCTATTTTTATCTGTGTTGTGTGTATTTAATGTTTGCAATGTTTTGTAAGTACTCATCAGCCCGTCTCTGAAATGTGTTTTCATTACACGATGCAGTACTTTGGGAATATGTTTACAGGTCATTTGGGATAAAGTGAGCACTAAAAATGTTACCTTTGAAAAATATTACTAGCTGCTACTGCAACATTTACTATAGTTTCGTTACTGCTTGTGTGGTTGGCAGCAAAATCACGCAGTGTAATTCCGTCTATTTTACTACGTAAATACAACAATAGTGAAACAAAATTATTTTAAATCCAATACTTATATTTCATATAACTAAAAAACTTTTTTTTTATGTAACTATACCGGCTCCTCTCGACTGCATGATTTTGTCCTACATGCGCAACCATTAAGTGCTGTGTCCAGCGAGGCAAGATATTTCCCGTTGTTTGCGTGGAAAGATATGAAATGGTTGAAAATAGAAGTTAAACAGGGTTTGTCTGTGTGCTCAGTTAATCCTGAACTGCCTTAGTAGTTTCGCTGAGCAATACTAAGTGAGGTGGCTCAACAGTGACGGTTTGGAAGTGCATTCAGGAGAACTCGGTGTTCTGTTCGCAGCTTTGTTCATTGTGTTTGGTTTTCTGAAACTGCACCGTACTGATGCTGGGTTGTACCTTGACATAGGTCATGGCCGACTCTTACTAGTTCCTATCCTAGTGTACAATTATGTGTGATCACCCCTAGAGATAGTAAACCCAATTAAATAATATTTACATATAATGTATGAGGTGGAAGAACTTGGTTTGGATCCAGTACAGTACCTCCGTAACAAGGAAGCCTCATAGTCAAATAAGTGTTGTTGTTATGTGTCCGGAAGTGCTACGTTAGTTCTTCCACTTTACCTCCCAACACAGATAATTACGCTACGTACAATAGTACTTAGTTGTTCATTGACACATGTCACAATACACTTTGTCATTAACAAATAAAAAATATATTATTCATTTCTTGAGTGTTAAAACTGAAATATTCAGGTAAATGATTAAAAGGAATTTAATGTCAACCAGGTAAATAGCCTTTTCTTCAGTTTACATACATTTTTTATTGACAGTTTGACAGTGGCCAATATTCTGTGCGGTAAGTCCATTTCATTTCAGTATGCTAACTTGTGTTACAAGAGTGATGATTATTTCATAAAGCATCAGTATTAAAATTACAGATTACGTATGAGTGATATATATTACGCAATCACAAATGTGCCTACAACCAAATAACAGAATATCAGAACAATAGTCACCAATGTGGCATGTGAAGACGTAGTCAATGATCATAATACTTGTGCTTAGAGCTACTGTTTCTGTAGGCTACTTGGGGCAAAGATTATATGAACTATATTACAAGAATAAAATAAGTGTTGTAACCTTAAAAGAGAACTAGGGGTGCATGGGCTCCCGTCTGACGACTGACAGCGCGTGTGTCGCCAGCGTGATGTGTGGTCGCACAGTGGCTGGGATGTGTGTGGACTGTGTTGCATGTTGCAGGCATTTGTATCGTCGCTGGTGATGAAACTACAGCTGTACGTGCAGCAGGTGAACAGCGCCCTGGAGGACACCAGTCAGCATGTGAGTACGTCGCTATTACGCTGCGTGAGGTCGCGTACAAACACTTGTGCATACTCCTCACACAAGAGTTTCTCCTGCGAGGTGCGTTCCAAGCAGATAGAACATGTCGTATTGTTCCGTGTGAGATCCTGCAGTTTGTATGGAACCTAGGATTGTCGTGACCGACACTAGCTGCAGTAACAGTCATAGAGCTGTGCTAACAGCAACTTGGTGAATCATGTAGTAGTTTTTCACACACTTTAAAATACATAATTTACACCGGAAGCAGAAATAACATTGATACTGAGAAAAAAATTGTTATTTTTTCATGTCAGAGTTTGTTTTAAATTTAAATGTGAATATTTTGAGAACACGGTGGCTTCGAAATATTGACAGAAGTCTTTAAACAGTCTCCTACAATGAGAGATCTTGCTGAATGATGTGTGAGTGTGCGTGCATGTGTGTGTACGCATGTGTGCGAGCTTGTGTGAGGGAGAGAGAGAAATGTTTTCAAACAGCATTGTTCTGATAGGCAAGCACGACAAGTATTAGACCAGATTAAATATTGTATTTGTTTAACACCATGTTACAAATTTTAATACCTTCTGGTGTAACTAATTATTCAAGTAGTCAGTAACAAAGTGCTTTGTAAAAGTCTAGACTGTACGCAACCACACAACATACAGGATGTTCATGGTTAAGTTAACACTCATGAAATCCATCTTGGTTTATAAAACTACATATATGTCACCATCGCAAGCTGTTTTCAGCCTGTGGCTGGGTCTGCTTGGTGAAGCCCCTCTAGAAAACTAATAAAATCACATTGCATTGTGTCGTGTGGCGTTAACTTTTGATTTTCGTACGGCACAATCCGTACACTTCACATATTGTTTTTGTGATATCTTTACATTAAAAAAGAAGCAGAAAAATACAAATTGGGTGAGAAGGAAAAAGGTAATGGTGGTGATGGTGAGAGGGTTTCACTGCTCTTTGACAACAAGGTCTTAAGAGTCAAGATGGATGGTGAAGTGAGGTGAAGGGGCAATACTACTTCCATGCCCAAGGCGGGATTTGAACCCGGGACCTGTTCCACCATGGACCGGTGCCTAACTGATTATGCTACGAAGGCTGGCCAAGAATAAAGCAACTAAGGCTTCTATAGTGCTCACTTTATTGTCAACTGCTCATACCAATCTGTAGTGAGAATTTATCAAATTGCTGCTCCTGTTAGTTCCAAGAAATAATTTGATTTGATTTTAACTTAATTTTATAGTGAAATAAATGTATGGCATTGAGTTTTGCATGTAACAAAACACAAGATTATGACTGAAAAGTGTTTGGTATGTATTTATTATTTGAAGACTTATGTTGTACGCAATATTGCTGTCTCGTGAGCTTTGTACAGTACTGTCAGACAGCTCCAACACTCGTGTACTGTTTTCACAACATGTACAATTATTCCCACTAACGTCACTAGAAGTGTCACTCAATATCACAACAAAATTTTTTTCACTACAATTTATTTTATTCTTACTGGCAAATTATTCCATGTTATTGGTAAGTTAGAAAACCATTAAAATTATGTCTTTGAGGTGGTGCTATGTGAAAAGTTTAGGATACAAAAAAATTTTTGTACATAATAGAATATGCAATTTCAACATTATTCCGAACAGATCTAAAATAGTGCATGTGTTTGGCTGATAGGTGAACCAATTAAATTAATAGAAGTGTGAGATACTCACAGACTGATACTTCTTAATAGTGATACACGTACAGGGGACGAACACATTGTTGTGCGGGTGCGTGGTTGTACAACGTTTTGCTGGCTTCACGCAACAATATATTTATCCTTTATTGCTGTGTATACATATAACTATCAAGAAGTACCAACCTGTGAGTTCCTTAACCCGTCTGTCTATTTAATTGGTAAACCTAAATATAAAATAGTTAATTTTTAACGGCGGTTCAGTTCAAAGTGAATGTTACCAACTCGACCTTGGACCTTGGTTATGAGGGTGAAGTTGAATTGTGTGCGTAGGTACTGCAGAGTCTTACAAGTTGTTTATATGTGCAGGTACTGCAGAGTCTTACAGGTGTTTATGTGCACAGGTACTGCAGAGTCTTCCACGTATCTCACGTGATACAGAGGTACTGCACCAAGAGGCCCTACTGCTGCGTGAGAAGATGCAGCAGGTCAAGAGTGAGATAGCCAAGGTCTGCAACACCTACTATATACATACACACACATTATATACTGTAGTCTGTTCTAGTTTTACATCACCAAGTGTGTAAGGATAATGAATAACCGCAAAAGAAATATGTTATGTTTAGTAACCAGTGTGGTTGGTAAAATAGAAAATATGTACCGAGCATGTGCAGTATAGCATGAGTGTTGAGAAAGTACTAACTGTGATTGTGAATAAAACAATATTTATCTCACAATAGGATTGACTTTGTTAGCACAAGCATTGGTATAGTGAATGTGGCCACCATCCATCTTATTGCAGATCTGGTAGTGTATGAGAGTATGTCTTGTTTGCTTGACAATGTGGCATGTACTATACACTCCGTACCTCTACCTGCCGTATGTTATTATTCAACTACAGTACTTATGTGCGTCTACATTATCCCTATAAGTTTAGTGATAATATATTGCATTATACTGTAGCCTGTGTATTCTAAATATATTATCTTTACAACTTATATTTTAACTACTAATCACCAAGTGAGGTGGCCGTGCGATAAAACACAGGACTGACTTTTGAAGATCAAGGTTTAATTTCTTGCCTGAAGATTCTAATTTTTTTTTTTTTTGTGGTTCCTGAAGTTACGTTTGGTGATTGCTGCGCTGTTCCGTACCTTTGAGCCAGTCAGAGTTGTTGATTCCATCTGTCGGTGTCTACGAGGTGTATATTATTACTAGCTTGACTGGTAAATATCGAGCAAAGTGGCGCCACACTTACACGTTGGACATGCATTCGGGAGGACCCGTGTTCAATCCCTGGTTCTGGTCGACCTGATTTGGGCTTTCCAAGATTTCTTGAAGTCGCTCCAGGCAAATCCTGGGATGGTTCGTTAACAAAGGCCATGGCCGACTCCTCTCTCAGCTCTTGTCATTGTACCACATTGTGTGTCGCCGTCTATAATGACCTCGCTGTCGACAAGACGTAAAGCCCACTTACCTTAGCTGACCTTGACTGGTGAATTAGCTCAAATATTTGGTACGGCGTGTGCATGTATGGAGAGAGAGTGCATTGATTGGCTGGTAGGTGGAGCAGGACACCGGGCAGTCGATAGCGACGCTGGAGCGCATAGACCAGATCAAGACAGAGCTGCAGTCAGCGAAGCAGGCGTTGCACGAGGCAGACAACTGGACGGTGCTTGCGGCAGATCTGGAGGAGGTGAGAGTGCCAACAGAACTTGGGGGAAAAATAAGTCTCCATTTCTAAGCTGAGAGGTTCATGATACCAACTCATACTAAGAACATTAATTGTAACACACATTTTCCTGTTAGGAGATGGTTTACCTAATTTGCCAATAATTAGACTGAACATGAAATCATTATTATTGTTTTATTATATCAGAAAACATCTGTATAAGCAGCCTATAATAGGAAATATTTGAGGTTTACTTGCTCCTCAGGAAGTTTCCTGAACCTGAACAGGCCATCTCAACAATTAAGTTGATGTAGTTGCAATGTTGTTTTAAATTAGAGGCGTTGAGTATGCCCTCCCCAAATATTAAAAAGTGTTCTTGCCAAAGTACTACTGTCAGTTTCCTTAAAATTAATTCCTTAAGGGTTCTGTCTGCCCCAAAGCCCTGCCGGGAGTAATGGTAGGGAGTTACATGTTACATTATATTCAGTGTGTCTGTCGAACTTACCAATGTGCTAGTTTTTACTTCTTTGTTCATCTCAGTGCAATTATATTGATAAGGATCTAGGTATTAGGTTTATTTTCAATACTCTGGAAACTGTGATTAAATACCAAGTATTTACATTTTCAAAACCCTTAACAATATCTACTGATAAATTTTTATTCTCATATTTTAAATCTATTGGGTGTATTTTCTTCAGGTCAAAACAGAAAATGGTTTCTGTCCAAAAACAGTGTCACAAATGACCGAGTCCATCTTAATATAATGTAACATGTAAATGTCTGTCCGTGCTCTCGTCAGCTCCCTGAGGTACGCACCACCCTTAGCGTCACTTGTTTACAACCACAACGTTCCCCACTTTTCATTTCAAAACATTTTTAATAAAAGTTTTTGTGTAGTAATTTGAAAATGACCTGTTCTTGTATTTAGGTGATTATAGTGTAGTTAGACTTGTGCAACAGCAGCTTTCTACTAAAACATTGTGATATGTAAATTGAAACTGATAACATAATACGTAATGTGTGTAGCACTGCAATAACTTAGCTTTCCTAGATACAAGTAATGCACTTTGCCTATTTTGCACTCACAGTTTAGAAGATTCATGTTTTATTCCCAGCTCCGGCCGAACTTATTTCAACATTCCATGGTTTCTCTAAATATATTGAGGCAAATGATGGAATGGTTGCTGAACAATGACCATGGTCGCTTTATTTCCCAGTTATTGTCATTGTGTTAAGTCTTGTATCACCATCTATAATGACTTTTCTGGTAACAGGACTTAGAATCGACATACCTTAACTTCCGTTGTATTATAAACTACTCATCCTCCCGTGCGCAAAACTGAAGTGGTTTGTTGTCGAAGTGAGTAGATAATGTCATTGGCGCGGCTAGTGTAGTAGTTGTATTGTGTTTGGTGTGTTGCCAGGTGTTTGAGTCTGGGGACATAGAGAACATAGCCTCAAAGCTGACCAGCATGCAGCAGTCACTACAGATTCTCGCCAACGTGCCTGACTACGAAGACAGACGACTGCAGCTAGAGGGACTCAAGAACCGTCTGGAGGCTATAGCCAGTCCTCTCCTGGTGCAGGCCTTCACCACCGCCTCTGTCGGTACGACACCCTCCACTCTTCCATCACAGTCTGCTTATACCGTACACAGTTCCGTAACACTACCTTGCGTACAGTTCACGAAATACGTTATTTAATAAGTTATTTTTAACTGTAGGTAGGTTGTTAACTGTACATTGATGGCTGTTTAAGACTTTTCAGAGTCGTGAATTGTATACAAAATGTTTGTTAATTCATGTTAATATTTGGCAAACAAGTAGCAGGAGACAACAAATAAGCTGAAGTGAAAAGTAAACGTCAGAGGCCGACATAACGTGTATACATGTACGTTGATAGATCTTAAGAGGGCAGAGCACATAATTCACTGCTACAAGCATCAGTTTAAATTTGCAGGTTCTTCAAAGCCAGGGTGCAAATATAAAAAACCACATGCCTAGTCAATAGTTTTTGGCCAACTTTCAGAGGAAAATTTTTTCTTAAATATTGTATTTCTGACGCTGAACTCTCGTATATTTAAATGCAGAGCAAGAGAGCTTGCTTGACAAATGCATTACCCTGGGTAAGTGTTAGCTGATAGATTTGGGTCATTGTACTGTAGTTTTTCTATAGAGACTTTTAAAAATGTGAAAATTTCAATAAGAGGTGTTAGCTTTTATTTATCTAGCATACACACATATCTTCTTCACAGAGAGGTTATTAGTGCTGGCATGAGTGGTCCAGGCAGATGACAGGGAAGGGGAAGGAATCAGCCATGGCAGGTATGCTGGTAGGAACTATCACAGAAACAGCTTGGGAACGCAATGCAAACCTTAGTTCCAAGAGTACGTATGCTGTTTTACCTCTACATCTCCTTGCCCAGCAGTTGTGTTTCAATATTATAAACGTTTGTAAATAATTTTAAAAAAGTGACATGTGATTAGCTCATCACTCATGTGTATTAAAGGAACTATGTACAGGAGCAAATACAGTGGAACCCCTTTTATACACTACTCAAGGCTCCTGGGGAAATTGTTGTAAAATGCAGCAAAGTGTAAAAAGAGGGAAATTTCTCGTATCAAAGCAACAAATAGAACCACAAAAAGTAATTAGAATTTATATATTTCTTGTTAATTTTTTGTTATTTGTCATCCAACACAGGTTTGATCAGCAAAACATGAGCAATGGCGTACATCCACAAACCAATAAATTCTAATTGTAAACTCCCATTCCAACAAACATTAAAAATCTCACAAAAAGTAAGTGTACAACGTGGGACAGTGTAATAAAGTAAGTGTACAATGTGGGACAGTGTAATAAAGTGAGTGTACAATGTGGGACAGTGTAATAAAGTGAGTGTACAATGTGGGACAGTGTAATAAAGTGAGTGTACAATGTGGGACAGTGTAATAAAGTGAGTGTACAATGTGGGACAGTGTAATAAAGTAAGTGTACAATGTGGGACAGTGTAATAAAGTGAGTGTACAATGTGGGACAGTGTAATAAAGTGAGTGTACAATGTGGGACAGTGTAATAAAGTGAGTGTACAATGTGGGACAGTGTAGTAAAGTAAGTGTACAACGTGGGACAGTGTAATAAAGTGAGTGTACAATGTGGGACAGTTTAATAAAGTGAGTGTGTAATGTGGGACAGTGTAATAAAGTAAGTGTACAATGTGGGACA
>PNEQ01072790.1:0-11163 GCA_003012365.1 Medauroidea extradentata
TATATATATATATATATATATATATATATATATATATATATATATATATATATATATATGTATATATATAAATATATATAAGCCCAGATATTTTACTCATCTTACTTCTATTGTTTTACCCTGCGTATTGTGAGTGCATGTTAAAATACCGAGCTGTCCAAAAATTATTCTATGTTTACTTGACGTAACACACATAAAATAATACA
The DNA here is from genome assembly GCA_003012365.1 of Medauroidea extradentata. Classification (NCBI taxonomy): domain Eukaryota; kingdom Metazoa; phylum Arthropoda; class Insecta; order Phasmatodea; family Phasmatidae; genus Medauroidea; species Medauroidea extradentata. The sequence continues at coordinate 207 of PNEQ01072790.1, forward strand.
TGGACATTGGACGTGGAGCCCAAGACGAGACTTTCTCCATGCAGTGTTGCCACATTTTGCCACTTGAATTGTCGTCGTGCAACATTTTGCCGCTTACATTTTCGTCTCCAGTTTAGCCCAGGATTCACATGGAGTGCTTATTGGGCTTTTGTTTCTGAGCGCCATTATAGTTAATCCTCATTAATAGCTAAAATCTGCCAATGAAACAAACTTACATGTCCTCTATGTTCTTGGTGTGCATGTTGGAGAGAACCATGTACTTGTTTGGTTTGGCGATGCTTATTTCAAACGGCACCTTGTAAGACGGCTCGTCGAAGCAAGGGAACACTCTTCGAGCGTTTGTCGGCCTCATGCGAGTCGCTGCAAACCATCTGAAAAATAATAAGAATAATAACATGCGTGCGTTATCATTGTCATTTTTGTTCGCATTTACTACTATTGTTACCTTCTAAATGTTTAATGCAGTAGTGTGTTAGTTGAGAACTTACTAAGTAAGGGCCGGCACGTAGACATTTACATAGCACAAATTGCTTTGTGGCTAAATATTATTTTTGTTTTAAATAGTACTGTAAAAAGTGGTTTAGTTGCAAGAAAAAAATGATTTGATTTATATAGTAATGTTTAAGAAAAACGAGTACTCAAATTACTTAGAAAAATCTTTCTAGTTAAACTAATTCGATTTTATAAAGACTCCATTCGTGTTAAACAATACAATAATACTACCACCTAGTGAGAAAAATGCTTTTTAAACTTTTGTAAGATGTCTACAGAGATTACTTCTCCAAAAGCGAAACTGTCCTTAAGATTTTTTTTTTTTCACTGTAAAGAAAACGCTCATACATTGCTGACGTACAACTGTATCGATCACTTTCCGAAGAATCAAGGCTCATCAACGCGCAGACATATACTTCGAAGCACTGGGCCAGTCCCTGGAAACTGGGATATAGAAAATGAATCCTTAACCAAAGATTACCAAAGTTTTACACCTCTGCCTGACAACTTATGCGACGAAAAATAAATGTTTCAGTGAAATAATAACGAATTGAAATAATGCATCTTAATTTGCGCACGCCATAAACAAATAGTTATTTTTATTTAGTATGTTGAAAAGTTAAACGTATTGACGAAACGTATTTTATCAACATTGAAATTCTGAGAAGTCTGTCTTCAATCTTCAGTATTAATTGATTAACCACCATTACCGTTCGTAATTTTGTATGTCATATTCTAACGTGCCGATGCAGATTTCATATTTATTTAATGGGCAATGTTGCATTAAATTAGTTTCAAAAATTCCGAACACTATTTGTTGTTCTGCAGCTTTTGTACGCTATTCACAATGGAGCATTTTACGAAGATAATCAATCAAAATAATTCCTTTTCAAAGGAAAGTTGCAAAGGTAGCAGTGATTAAATATGAAAAATGTGCTACTTGGAGTGTTCTGAAGTTGGTAGTATCGTCATAACAGTGGATCAGCTTACAACGAAAACCTTATCCTCGGTGAAAATAAGGTTTTCGTTGTGTAACACGGGAGTTAGATCTCTCTTTTCATATGTGGCCTGGTATATAAGTCGTAAAGTATTACCAGCTGATTGCATGTTAGTTACCAGCAGAATAATAACGCCGTTTTTTGTAACAAAGGTGATAATTTCTTTGAGGCTCTTTAGTTTGTGGTAAATAAAATGGCTCTACAGCTAAGACACGCTTGGATATTATCATTGTAGTTATTAATTCCTACCTTACAGAGTTTCTATTGACAATTCTTCGCTGGTCACGTGATTAAATGTATGCTAACCATAACAAATGGGAGTAAATCACCAGTTAGCTGCGCGAAGAGGAGTATGCCGAGTTATACAACCGTTATTATCTGAATTTTTTTAAAAAACAATATTTGCTGTCTGTAAAAATAAGTAACATTAGTAGGGCCATCAACTTTACGGGAAAAGAATTTTGCCGCAGTTTGTTTCAATGTTTTACATGCACATCTGCAACTCTGCCTCATAGTGACCGATAGCGTGTTCTTGCAGAGTGACGTCTCTCATTTGATTGAGCCAATCCAATCACAGTAAGGTTACTGCGACATCACACGTAGAACCCTACGACACGTGAGTCAAAACAGCCAATGACTGACTGTGAAGCATAACTACATATGTGCATGTAAGTCACTGAAACATACTGGGGCAAAATTCTCTTCGTGAAGAAAAGTTCATGGCCCTAAACATTAGGCATGAAAATTTCGCTTTTCCTTTCGAGAATAAGTTTGATTTCAAACAACTGTACGTTCCTCTAACTTTCGCAGTTGGCTTCTTTACTTTTATACGACTGCTTATGAAGGGGAACTGAACGAATGTAAAAAACAAACATCTAATAGTAGAAGCAATCAATCAACTATTTTCGGAGGGACATGAGACCTGTTGTACAGTAATGGTACGTTTTGAGGCCTTCGTTAATATAAAATGGTTTGTTCCTCTATATGTGAGAACTGTTTTCCATAAGTGTTGACATGGAAGTTTGCAACATCCTGTATTCACATATTCAGACGTGGTGTGTAGAGAAGTGATGAAAGAAGGAATGTGTGAAAGAGTACCTCTTCTCCTTGCTCCTGTGGTCCTGGTAGCTGGCTCGGAACAGTCCCTGACTATCCTCCGTGCTCATCTCCCCAGAGAAGGACAACTCCAACATGTATCTGCCGTCCTTCTTCAACTTCTCCGACAACACGACGACATACCACTGCTTGCTGGGCTCCTTCTTCGCGCTGCTGATAGTCATGGAGGAGTAGGACGGCGCCGACCTGCCAACAACGACGAGTTTCTTCACAACTATCTCTCACCTCTCAACGTCAGAGAGAAATTTTGGTCAGCGCTTAACATCTAGGTTTTTACCGCTGGTGAGGGGCGGCATGAGAGGAATATGGATCAGTGCCGGAATTATATGGATGGCGGAAAGGGGAGATCCCGAGAAAGCCCACCGACCAATGGAATAGTTCGGACGATTCCCACGTGCGAAAATATCCGGGAACGACCCCGCTGGGAATCGAACCCAAATGGCCTTGGTGGGAGGCGAGTGGTCTGATCACTAGGCCACTGCAACCCAGTCGACATGAGGGAACGATACTGCTGGCCTGCGTGTTTTCTCAGGACACTCCAGTCACCCCTCTGCCTTGCACTCCTCCCTTACTCCATACTCGTCTCAAGACATTTTTTGCTGAACCTGAATTACATCACCAATAACTTAATAGTTCTACCGAACCCTATTTAAACGCATACATAACATACAGCAACTATTACCACTAACGTGTTTTCACGTCCTACAGTTCTCGCAAAATTGTTAGTCAGAACAAAAAAGAAACGTTTCATTGTATGCACTACAGGTCTAATTATGTTAAAATCGGGACAGCAGTCCAATTAAGCTGTCTGCAAGTCTCGACTGTTCCTACAATAATCAGTTCTGTAGATACAGCAAATCACTTTATTCCTACTACAGAACATATAGTTATTCAACAGAACAGTTTGTTGTAGGTACGGTCCAGAAAGTACCGACAAATGAACTGTTATCTCTATTTTAACAGAAGTAAAGTATCAACAACAATACTCTTCTTACAGTGTGATTCTCATGCACGCTTACAAGATGCGTTAAAAGATAAAATAATTCATTTATTGAAGAGGACGTGAACTGAAGTGTTTTGAAGTACAAGCAGTCACGAAATATTTCGCAAAAATTAACTTTCCCTCGCAATGACCTAGTCAGTTCCAGCACAAGCGTTTGTGGATATGTTGCGTAAGGAACTGAATATATGTGTATTCTGTTCTCGACAGAGTGTCTATTATAGCAGACTTATTCCATATACTGTACGAGTAGTAAACGTTCATGCTACTATGCTTTGGTACTGGTTTATGACACGCTCTCCTATTTGGCAGTTATTCGGTTAATTTAAGAGAACCGCAAAGTATTATTAAATCTCATTTTCCGAAAACGTAAAATATTATCTGTATCAGTCAGACAGGCCAGATTTTCATCAAAGTTATATTCAATGAGAGATTGCTTTGGGCGCAGTTATAATGAACTCTTGTTTATTTTTAAAAGTTTCCAAAAATTCTTATACTCTTGGTTTCTGGGTTTGAGCTGTGTCATACCAAGTTTCTTCGGCAATGTTTCGACAGACGTTACAGCTGCCATAATCAGGTCAATAGCAAGACTAGAGTAAGATAGGTGCAACTTTTGTTGAAAGTTGTCGAGGAAACAAGATGCAGCGCCGCTCAACCAGAAGCAAAGAATGTAAAGACAAGGACGTGGAAGATCGTAATCCATTACTTCAAATCCTGTTTATGTATCCTCCCTAGATAGACTGCGTTTGGGTGTGAGGCAGAACATCAATGGACATGGTAAGGATGCTGCTGACAGTTGTATGTTTGCACCTCTCCGCGCTAACTACTCAACTGGCGTGCAGTGATTTACTATTATCCTTATTCCTGTGTGACTTAACGATGTGGATAAATATTTTATCTGCGGGCGGCATAGTTCAAAGCCTGACGCTCGTTTCTATTTTTGTACTTTTCGAATCTGGTTGTTACTTTCCCAGATACGGCAGTTTGGGATAGGACATTTACGCCCATTTTGAGGGGCGCGAAAAAAATGTATCTGATAAATGTGACGAATTTTTTAAATTATAGCAACATTGTTCTTTACGTAGATATACAAATAGTATAAGCGTTAAATACTTTTGTCAAAAAAAGTATAGTCCTAACTCGTTGCAAAGCATCATTCTACCTACACGATCTTCCTTACTTGGACTGAATGAAAAAGAGGAATGAAAAGGTGTGAGGTATCTGTGCGTACTTTCTAGCATAAATGTTTGACGAGATGTTCCTTACTTCGACTGAATGTAATGGGGAAGGGTTGAAATGTTTGATGTATCTGGGGCGGAATGTTTGACGAGAAGACGTGAGACCTGGCGAGGTGCGGGAGTCGACCGGAGGGACTCACCCCTTGTGGTTCATGGGGTGGTTAATGGTGACGTGGTCCTCCACGGACTTATCGAGAGTCTCCTGAGCGCACCTCTTAACAGCCACATCCGAGTGCGAGATGTTGAGGTCCTCGTGAGCGTGCAGCACGATGGTGTCGGTGCCCTCGAGGCAGGTGATGTTGATCCAGGCGCGACCCCTGAAGCGCGCCGCATCCACGTCGGGCACCACCTCGAGGCGGTACCCAGTCGGCACCACCTCCCTCGGCAGCCTCAGATCGTCCACGTGGTCCCGCGTCTCTGTCAGGTCGATGCTGCGGCGAGAGACGGCGTGTGACGGGGCGGGAGTCTTGGCGGTCTGTACTGGGATGTGCTTGGCGGGCTGCACCTTGCCCCCGTCAGCCATCGCCAGCATCACCGCCAGGAGCAGCCAGCTCGCTCTGCAGGTCGCCGTCATCTCCTGCACACACACTTGCACTCCTACTCCCCTCATATACTCTACAGCATCCCTCCATCCTTCATTTATGACTACTTGATGCCAAACTGAAGTGATTACATAAAAGGACTAAGCACGGGAAAAAGAGAATAGAAAAAAAAGCAGAAACAGACTAAGAAAGTAGAAATTGCTACATTCAACAAACATAAAATTATTCCGAAATTGTGATATAGTCAGTACAAAATGGAAACAATTACGATAAAATTAAGTCATACAGAAAAGACCCAAACGGTACATGAATTGACGACAATAATGGAAACACAGTGACATAAATCGTCAAAGATAACTATTTAATGTGTCCCCCAAATGAGTCTACTGGTACCTCGCTACATGCTACAACCCTTGCCTATAGTGCTCTGACACTCCATATTTAATTCAAGTCTAATTGCCTGCATACAGCCTTCTCTAAGGAGAGGCATCCAAACAGGAATTTGTCTCAATGATGCAAGACAAACGGAAAACTCTTGCAAACATTTCCACTGCAGGTGCCCTGTTCCTAGGAATAAAATACCACACAAAACTTGGGTTTCTTTTTTGATTTTGATTGTTATTTTTATTATGTTTGTTTATTATCATTTTGTTACTTGTTTTATTCGACTTCATTCCATTTTTTTTAATTTTATATTGTGGATGTATTCTGTTGACTAAAGCATACTCTGCTTATTTATGTTTTTCTATAATTTTTATTCTTTTAGACAATCATTTATTTTGCAATGGAGTATGTCCAAGCAACTAAATCCAGTCATACACTCCTTTTATACAGTTCTTTCAAAGGTCACACAAAACCCTCCTTCATCTAAGCCAATTGTATACGACCTGAAAACAAATGCGCTGCCAGTGTTGTACTTGATAGAACAGCATCACACCTTGAAACACTCTTCCTCGTTGAATACAACTAAACGTCTCGCCAAGTCATGTTTGCTGATGGTGCTCTGCCCTACAACATCACTCCACATTGCCACTCCCTCCTTCATAAAAAACAAATACATCCACCCTCCTTCAGAGATCATCATTCAAATAATACTCATTGTTTCTTGTTAAATGGATATCTCCTACAAACATATACACTGCTGATGCTCTGTTCCAAATAATGACCTACCAAACAAACACTTTAGTTCTCATTTAAGACAAATACATGTGTCGTGCCAACACCTGAACTACTACAGTTTGCTTAAGAAAACACCATTAATAATACACCATATCTCTAATAAAAGTCGTCTTATCTCATTTGATCATATACAGTCCTGATACATGGCCCAATATACATAATTTTCACTCCACGCTGACACACTCTCTGACATTCTAGACAAATGTCCATACTGAAAACCAATTAACTTCAAATGTCGTACATCATAGAATAGCATCTCACCAGGCACTTTCTCCTTCACTTAAGACTGCTTAATATCTCGCTCAAATGTATATGTACACTGCTGATGATCTGACATATGCTACAACACCTCACACTGACATCTCTTCCTTTACCCAAGGCAAACATCTTCATCCTGAATACTAGTGCACTGCCAGTGTCCAACTCCAGAGTATATATAACTTCCAAATAAGACACTCTACTGAAAACGTGTACTCTGCTGTCACCGAGTATAACATCGCACTTCCTTGGAGTCAAGAGGATATCATGTGCAATGACCCTCTGAGCACTGACGTTACCTTGCTCCTGAGAACAGGAGAATCAGCATTCTTCAACAAAATTACTTTCTCTCCCTTGTTCAATACTCTTCACTAAACCATAGTATTAAATAAATCGTCTCTTTCATCAAGAGACATACGTATATACTGCACACATATACACTGATGGCAACATACTCCACAAAGGAACACTACCATAATTAAATGGACTTGAAATTCTAGACGTGAGCACCAACATTACTCGATCCGTTATCAACACAAGTCAACTATTGGCGGAAAAGTTCCCTTATCAAACTAGTCCATAATTAGGGACACCTGACTTTTAGGAAAATAATTTTACACCAGCTAGTGTCAATGCACTTTGTGCACAGCTGTAGTTCTGCTTCATGGTTACTGTGTCAATCAGAATCAGGCGAAGTGAGGGGGTTTTACGGCCCTTTGACAACGAGGTCTTTAGAGTCGATGAGAATGAAGGGATATGAAGGGACACCACAACATCCATGCCTGGGTCCAGATTCGAACCCAGGACCGTAAACCGACCCCAAACAAACTACACTACGAAGGTCGGCCTCAGAAGAAGGTCACTGTGACACAACACGTCTGTGATTTGCGAGTGCGACCCTAAGATGCAGAGAGTCGAAAACAACCAATCACTTACCATTGGGTTGAACAGCAGATGTGCACATAAAGAATTGAACAAATTGGTACAAAAAAAAAACTCTTTTGTGAAAATCGTGTGTAGAGCCAGTGATTTTTGGTGAAAATAATTCTGCAACAATTTGTTTCAATGCCTTATGTACACATCTGTTTCTCTGCTTCATGGTCAGAGATTGGAAAACTTTAACTATTGGCGTCTCGGGGTCCTACCCGCAAATCATGGACGTGTAATGTCGCGGTAACAGTGTCCTGGTTGGTGAAGTCAAATGAGCAGCTCCTCTGCCCTATTATATTCTGCCAATAACCATGCGCCAGAGTTGCAGGTGTGCACGTAAGGCATTGAAACAAGTGTTTGCAGAATTATTTTCACCAAAAATCACTGGCTCTAATCACATGTCCCTAGCCAAAAGAAATTCTATTGTATTATTGACTTGAGGAAGAAACGAACAGCTGCTGAGTGCCACGTGTGTAATGTATCATACAAGTTATAGGAGCCACTCTACTCACGTATTGACCCCGAGGTCAGACGATGCTCAGATGTCTCCTCCAAGGAACACCCGGGTGGTACCTCGTCTCTCGCACGTCTGGTCCGCACGGGTCCGCGCCGCCAGAGGTTCTTACAGATTCACGCGGTGTTCAGCCACTATCCCCTCTAACCACCCTCCCTCCGTCACCACTCGACAAATTGCCCCAATGACTCTTGACGCACTGGTGGGGCCGTCACCTCATAATAGCGGCGATTTACGTCCTTTATCCTCTCTCATTCTGTCTCTCTCAAGCACCCTACACGAGCGACAGAATACTCTTTCACGAGAAGAAGGATGTTCCTATCTCTTACGTCAGAGATTTGTCCTGCAGAGGTTGTCGGCTTGGTTTTCATGACAAGTAAAAAGTGACTCCGCTAATAGGAAAAAAAATTTCGTATACGTGATGTATGCAAGTACATGTCACATGACTTGTTGGTAGGTAGGCGGGTACCACGTGAACATATTTTGTATGTAAATCCATGTCCGGAAATTCACAATTAATGCAGTATGGACCACGATAACGGAATGTCTGTAACTGTTGACAAACAACCTGTAAATTGCGCCATAACAGTTTGCGGACGTGGCATTCAGTATTTAACTATTTTTGGCTTGTTTACGTTATATTTTTAAGTTTTTAGTCTCTGTCGCCGACCGAACTGAACGCAACCTCTTCTAAATATCAGAGGTCCTGACATGTGAACAAACCTTTTCTGGTCATGGGTTCATGAACGTAAAATTACAAAGCACCCGCTGTGTATAATGTAACTGATTTGGTGTCATTCATGTATAACTGTAAGCTACTATGTCATGTCTGTAATGTGTCACACAATTTACAGGATGCCTGGCAGCACAATCTTTGTGTTTTACGACATAGATTTACGAACAAGATATGTTAACATGGTACCAATACACAAACCGACCAGCTGTGTAACGCATATTTATTACATCCATTACGACAGTGGCATCATTTAGTAAAATCAGTTATGGATTCTGATTCTGTATAAGTTAATCCACACATAACAATTACACGTTGTTTGTTTCAGTGTAATATTCCTTCGCGTCACGTCCATGTCTTCAACAGAACTTTAAAAAATCAACCTACATCCCTAAAAAGTGATTGCATCGGCCCAGTATACGTTGGCTATCCTATAGTTTGGGAGCAATGCTTGTTTCGAGGAAACCGATTGTTTTCATTTGACTTCAAGCCGAATCCAAGTGAATAGTTGGTATCTTCAACAATATCTATGATGATTTATGGTAACGATATGTCAGAACACTTACTTTTATATGTGTGAGAAGAGAAACTGAATGTATTCTATATTAATAGCAGTATAGACAATAAACGTAGATGTTGTTGAATCCACGTTGCACGTTATCATATCTTTTGCACGTAATGTAAAATATGCAGCTCTCTCTCATCCAGACACCTATATTCTTGCAATCCGGAAGTTTCCAAGAAACACACCTTGTCAAAACAATGACTGCGGAATTTTCATGTCCTGAGCTGTCTTCATGAGTGAATTCGAGCAGGATGCTCTATATTACAGTCTGAAATCCTCTCTCTTCAATATTTCAGTCGTTCTGCAAACTACTATGTAATATATTCGACCAAGAGCTTGTTCATACAGTCTGTAAAGAAACTCTGAACTGTGCCTTCGGGCCGAGTTGTGAATAGCTTATATATACTCTATAAGTTTTGATTATATTGGATTTGTTTTTAGCGAAGCTGTGACTTCTACCTCCTCGTACACTTAGCTAGGTTTGTAACGGCTAATGCATGCGTATATATGTGTTAAAAAAACGACACTTATCACTAAAATACGCAATAAAAATAACAGTAAATTACTATAACTAAATTAGATACACTAAGATAATTTCATTAATACATACGAAAGAGGCTACACTAGGAACCACAATAAAACTGACTAAACGTTTGTAAACTTAATGGCGGTTTTTTAACGACAATATTTCACACTAAATAATGAACCAGCACAAGTATAAAGTGAACTTTTAAGAAGCGTACGCAAAAACATAGTCTATGGCATCAGCAAACGCAGTATTCAAAAACTACATGAGAATTCTATGTGAGCTATAAATATGCCAAAGTCATGAACAGTTGTAAATTTTAGGTACATTCCAAATACTTTCCTATAATATGTGGGTTTTAGCTACAGAATAAAATACGTAATTTATTTTAGAAATTTATTGGATTTTGTGCATACGCCATAGCTCATGTTTTATTGACCAAACATGTGTTAATTGACAAAGTACAAAAAACACAGATATAAAACACACACAAAAAAAACCGGAAAAGCAATCCCAGAGGAAATTCGTCACATTTTTATTATATATGTATTTTTTGACAACAAGAATTCTGAAGAAAGAATTAAGTTATATATATATATATATATATATATATATATATATATATATATATATATATATATATATATATAGAAAAACCTCTTTGTATACAAGATTGGTACTTCAGTCATCAAGTGTTAGAATGTCCAAGCGGCTAGTTGAACTAATTCTGCAGCAGGATAAGTAGCTATAGCTGTCCACGCGAAAAGCAGTCTTAAGTTTGTCCCTGCCACTAACAGCGACTTCGCCTGGGCCTTATTTATAAAACTGCCAATTTGACGTTCTGGGGTAGTTACAGACATCTAAGG
>PNEQ01072801.1:5611-84250 GCA_003012365.1 Medauroidea extradentata
AAAAAAAAAAAAAAAAAAAAAAAAAAAAAAAAAAAAAAAAAAAAAAAAAAAAAAAAACAATGACATACGACTACCAACTTCTCCATTTTAGGCACCTTATTGAAACTACTTACACATTCCGAGTTCGAAACGATGTGAAAGTTTTTATATTTAATGAGAATATAGAGAAGAAAATATTCGAAACATGTTAGTAATATGAAGATACACGAATATTTAACTTATTACATTTCCGTTATTTAACATATACTGCACCTTCTGTCAAATAAAACAACTATGCGTTTTTTAACCGTCCATAAATAGTATTAATGCATATGAGTCTATAAACCAGTTTTCTTTTTAACATTTTCAAACGTATTTTGAATTGCAGATATATATTTAACAGGTATAAAACAACTTTTTTCATTATATAAATATTTTATTCTGTATTTGTTGAACCATAAATACCGCACTCTTTCAGTTTCGATTATAATGCAGGAGTTAAATTTTCAGTATTTTTTAATTTACTTGCGTTCAGGTGGATTATAACAGCCGCTGGTGAAACGAATAATACATACGGCGAGTACTACTATTTTATTATTACATGTTGCACTGAACAGAAACATCTGCATGTCAATTTACTTTTAAATGTAGCATTAGTTTGGTGCAGTCGGAAGAGATACGATAAAAAGTAAAAACTTGTACACCTTTCATTTAAATTTTATTTCATATTTATGACATTGTTTTAGAAGTAGTCTAATGCAAGAGAAACAATGATGACAGTTTTAATAATTAATAATAATATTTAACAACATGTATACACTGTTAAAAATTTCCGTAAATTTACGGGCAATTTTACGGAAACGTCTGTTTAACTAACGGAAACGTTATTTTGTAACACAGTTATAAGTAATTATGTTTCATTAATTAAACACATGAAAAACTACGAGAAGGAACTAAATAAATAACCAAACGCATAAATGCGTCTGCATCTTAAAGAAGTCACATAAATATGCGAGTTTCCATAAGTGGAGCTAGTTGCCTTCCGTAAATTAGCGGACACTTCTGGAGAATTTTTTACCAGCACTTCTCCGTAAAACAACGAAAATTATTTTTAACAGTGCCACCAAATTTTTTTAGGGTTTTTTTTAGCAACTGTCGTTTAGTAGCCTTAGTAACATACCAAACATTTCACCAGCATTCAGTACACTTGAAATACTCTCATGTACACCGTGATAAATTTTAACGGGAATATACCGTTAATATACGGAAATAGTGTCCGTAAAAGTAAAATACGGAAATGTCTGTAGTAAATATACAGTACGGAATCATACGTAATATGTCCGTAATACCTGCTGCGGACACTTGCACCAAAAAATCTAAAATGTATAAGTTACACAGATGTAAATGTTACGGTTATATTTTAATAACATCACCGGTAAATCTGCAAATCCGTATAAATGCAATTGTAGCATTATAGACATGTAAATATGGCTCGGTTCCGTATGACGAAACTGTTTTACGGAAACTTCTGTTGGATTAAGAACTACAGTAAGATTCCGTGAATTCACAGAGGTATCTGGAGAATTTTTACCGGAAATTCCGTAAATCGACGGAGAAAATTTTTTACAGTGTAGGAGTCGTACGACGATATAAATATTTGCCACGTGATTGTGTAAAAGCCTGGTATATGTGTGTGAATTTTTTATTTTTTTATCCATTCTGTTTTGACCAAATGTTGGTATATTTTCCGAAAGCTTTTGAAATAGCACATTCTTTAAGCTTGGAGATATAGAAAAGGTTATTTAATTGAAAACACTATAACACCTTACTTACGTAAATCACATGTTTTCTCGCCACATAGCCGGACAATAATACGTGTTCTCAGTTCAATTACTACTGCATTGCTAACAGATCACAACTGTTCCCGTAGTTCTTGTAGCTTGACCTTGCCGCTACTGAGGTTAGTTTGACTTCAAAACAATCATAACAAATATTGTTAAATATGTACCGGCTCACCACGCTACACGCTGAATCACAAGCATAGGATTATGAATTGTTCAAAAAATTTCACATTTAGTTTTAGGAATAAATGTGCTTGGTTTTCTGTGATGAAATCGTACATTTCGTGTGAATGCACGTTCATATATGTATTATTTATTTACATATGTAATATATTTCTCTTAATCATTGGGATGAAATTGAGGAAAACAGAAAGAAAATATTAAATGAGATATTCATCGTGGAAAATAAAGTTTTCTTATTTCATTTTTTTGCAAACTACCGGAAACTACTTAAAAATAAACAACTTTATTTCGCGTAGGGCTTTATACTACATATGTAACGTGAGGGAAAATTTTTCCGGAAAATGCTGTACCTACTTTATGTACTGAATAGGGGAGTCTAACTTGTCATTGCTTGCAATATTTTTGTCAAGCTTTCTTGAGCATTGCATGTTGATTAAGATGTCCTAAGGAGCACAAATGGTCTACTTGTTGAAAATGTAAAGCGTTAATAGTTTCCTAGTCAATTGTTCCCAAATAAATTTACGACAACCGGGTTCAATAACCAAAAGTGCTGTTCCCGGAAGGGAATTTCTATCAAAAAGGTTGTACAATACTAGTGACACGTTAGCAAGGAAACGACGATTTTAGCCAAGTTTGAGGACTTTAAAACAATGGTTTCAATGTGCGTGGTGAATAAAAAATCGTATTCGCAATTACCATAAGGTATGTTTATTTTTTTCCTATGTAAGCATTATGGACGCCACTTACTGGCCTCTGAGAAAAAAAACGTCGTTCCAGAGAAGCTGCGTCGCGCATTACGTCTCACCCTAGCCTTTAAGAACAAGTAAATAACTGACATGCGGTCTTCTCGCCGACAACTCGCTTCTATAAGACATTCAGTGGCAACACTATAATTTATGAAATAATCTTGTTGTACCAGCCTATAATACCTTAACAGATATTCTAAACCAAAATTATGATGCCTAAAAACCACAGAAAAAGTAATTCTTCTTGCAATTTTCGGACGTGAGAAAACCATCTTTAAATTTAAATGGCGTAGGCTTACTTGACAATGGTATAGGCCTACACACGTATAAAGTTATTTGAAATCTATTTCTACACAGGCATCTCTCAAATTATACGTTGAGTAGTTTTTGAATAAACTTGTGTTGGCTGAAGCTCTGCGCATCGCTTGACGCTATGGTAGGAGGCTATCGTAAGTCCTTCTGTATACGCATAACAATGTAAGTAGTTTAAAAAACCTTGCCTGGTTTTTTTAAAGCCATTTTTTTATTCTTTCGTCTTTAGTTAGTTTATACATTGACATTATATTATGTATCCTACAATTCTCACAGCATGTATAGTCAGAAGTCCCAATAAAAATTGTCAATTGGTTATTGATCAAGCGTATAGAGAGGACCTTTAAAATAGATCGCTTTCATATAAATGGTCTGTACTACGCATTAAGGCACGTCAATGTTTGTCGGAAAATACTGCGTGCAACGACCTATTTACAGCATGGGAAATCAAACCAAAAGCGATTTCCAATCCTTTTGGGACTCATATACTTGGTAATTCTAGCGCTCAGACAGTCAACCAAACCCTAGATTGAGCCTATATGTCGGTACACGGTACTCTACAACAATCTACGTCATTGCAAAACTACGTTCAAAATATGTATTATAAAAATATTTGATAAACACAACATTTGAAATTACCTGTTTCATCTTAAAGAAATAGTATGTACAGACTTCCCCTGAATAACATTTAAGAGCCCTATACAGTTGGTGCATGAACTGTGTTTCAGCGCGATATAAAAAGTTTTTTAAGAAATTATTATATAGGTGTGTTCGATATCTCTGTCTATGATACACGTTTAAAACTATGCTTCTCTATTTGTTTTAAAGATATTTTACTAGAGTAGCCAGGAACGCAGCCGAGGGCGGTGCAAGCTAAGGGAGGATGTTTTAACAACATCTCGTGCCCCGACTATAAAGACTTGCGAAAAGACTGCGCGAGAGAGCCGCGGCTAGGAGTGACGAGGTGCTAGGCGACATCGAGCCAGAGGGTCTTCAACGATGTCGAGGGACAGCCAGCTCCAGTGTCCAAGAGGACACAGCCAGGCTGGAGGTCCGTCCCCGGTGTTCTCAGCGAGAGACATCCGCGAGAGACGTAAGTAAGTCTCTATTCGAGTTGGGTTAGGGCTTGTTAAGTAGATTGTGCCAATGCAGATAATACAGATACCAAGGTGTAATTAACGTGATAAAAAGGGCTCAGTTAAATACTGGCTTTAACAGTTGTTCAACATCTCTGATTACTCCTCGCTATCATCCGTTCAGATAGTGAACTTAATTACATGAGGCATCCTAGAGCTATTCTTATAAATACTGCAACACTGAGTCATCCTGGAGTATCCAAGCAAAGTTTGTAACAGATATCATGCATAAAAACATGGTTGCAAGGCACAGCAAAATTTCCAAAATCGACTTTTTCAAATTGCTGTCACGTAAAAAATACCAACCGAAATCGTAAACCAAAAATATAGAAGCACGCACTGGACTTTGCTACGCACGCTTCGTAATTAAAATAGTAGCGTAACCTCTAAAAGTCCCAAAGGAAAAAGCTAACGACCGAAACACTTCACATCTTTTTCGCGCTCCGCCTGTAAGGGCGACAAGGTTGTTGACGCACGAGCTATTCTAGACCTTATGGCCTGCCTGTTTCCGTACCTCAGACACGGCATAGCGCCTACTGTATAGTGTTGTTAAAGCTCTCCGTCACCTTGCAGGGGATGCGAAGATAAGCAAAATGACACAGCATACTTACGGTCACATAGGTTTGGAGGTTTCGGTAAATTGACACACAAAGTGTGGTCTGTGATGTACGACAATCGGCGACGAAGTAGTAGGTTCGAGAGGTCTCTCCCATACACTCGGCCTGCTCTCTTAGCACGTTTGTATGTAATAGCAGTTAGAGGCACAGAAGTTGATATTTGCCAGTCGCAGGGCAGCAGTAGGAATGTGCAAGTATCTACGCAGCGCAATAACAAACATCTAAGAGGTTGACTGGGGTGATTATGGAGCATGCCGGGAATGAAATGACAGAGGAAACTGCAGTACCCCGTGATACCCTGTCTACCTTCGCTGTCCATGCATGTAAGTCCGACATGTGAGATCCTGGGAGTGACCCGGAGCGGACATTGAATCGGAATCACCTTGAAGGAATGCGATCAATACACCACCGCTGTCCCCGGACTGTCAGCTCGGCCCACTTGAAGCTTATAGGTGGTTCGAGATAAAGTGAGCACTCAGAAATGCCCTGCTATATTTCTACTTTCGGCCAATTTTTATCTTTCCTCGTATAACGGCTAACAACGGGGAAATGTCTTACCTCTCTGGACAAGTAACTTGATGTTTGCGTGTGTAAGATAAATTGCGCAGTCTGTAGAAACATGTGTAGTTTGATAATAAAAGTTTGCTAATTACACAAAAATTCAAATAAGTAAATTTAAATTGATTTTATTTTAGTGTTGCTGTATTTAATTAGAAAAACGCACATAACTACATTTGGTTAATTAGTTGTCAACCATAGAAGTAGTAAGGTAACTATTGTTAGTGTAGATAACGGCTAGTGATATTTTTCAAATGTTACAGTTTTAGTACTCTCTTTATCCCGAATAGCCTAATAGTAGGCCTATATGTCGCATTTTGCCAATGTGGCTACGTCAGCACAGAATGTGAACCTCATAGACGACAACTTGTGTTTTTATTTGCGGGTATATCCCAGCTCCTGCGGCTTCAAGTATATTATATCATTTCACTAGTCTTCGATACTACTAAAACATGACGGAGTTACATGAGCGTTATATTTTAGGAAAATCCCGGTTACATAATATAAAGTCTAAAGAAACCGTTTTTGCCAAACACCTGGAAAAATATTTTGCTCGAGTGAGATATTTCTAGGGCACAATATAAAATATCGGAATTAGGTACACTTAATTTTGGCGAAGAGATTATGTTAGACGAATGAATCAGACTGACTTAATATTAGATCAGAAATTTTACAAAACCTGTTATCTGTGATTACCATTTTTATATTAACTTCCAGAAACCTGGAAATTTCAATTGATAATTTTAGTGTAAAAATATGCCCAATGACCCCTTGCATTACAAGAATCCTTCAAAGGGGCTTTGCAAATCTGGTTTCCAAAACGTGATATCTTGTATAAAATATTTATGTGTTATCTGGTTTGTATCTCACAAGGAGTTGTTTAAAATAGAGAGTACTAATGCAAACCCATTCGTCTTTGTGTCAAGCTAGAAAAACTTGCGTCGAGATCTTAACAAGTTTGGCTACACACAATAATATAGCACGACTTCTTCAGAAGACATTTTACGATAAAAAAAAACCTATGCGTTTCTATGTGTGAGTTATATTTATCCTGTCTGTTTTAGATTATACATCATATTAGATGCAATCAGCATACAAATTTAATTTTAATTTGAACATTTATACTGAATGTCAAATTTCGACTACAAGGGAAATTATTTTTATTCACTCAATTGTTTCGCACTTAACTAACAGAATTATGTACATTTACGCGATCAAATAGAAGAAGTTTGTGTCGTTAAACAGATAATCAAAGAAAAAATTAGTTGCTCTATTTTCTGTTCTCTCTTCTCTCTCCCACTCGTTCTCTCTGTTTTGCTTTAATATTTTCACGTCTCGTACTTTTTCTTCTCCAATGCCCACGGTTACAGCAGGTTTGCTGGCTAAACATTGACATTTGATTATTGCCTTTATAGACACAATTTTTTGCGAACGTGTCTAACTGCTGCAGTCTGCATGTAACAAGACTGATGTCTGACGGATAGTTTTCTATGTTTAAAGCGGATGTTCATAAATACGACCTTAAAACTTTGGTATGTGCTCCTCGTCAAAAGAAAATTGGTTAAAATAATACGCGACTTGTAGCATAGGTATGTTCCAGAAGTGTGTAATCACTAATTAAATTATAGCCATTTTCAGATGTTTCTGCTAGCAACATAGCAAATATACAAAATTAATCTCAGTAGTACTTCCTCTTAATATGCCCTTCAACCATTGTGCCCTCTAGTTTATTATCTTGAATTAAACGGTTTGAACTAGTTGAACATTGATAAAATGAGCAACGTCGAAAAGCACGACAGTTATTTCACACATGAAGCATAACATCTCTTTATAATTCTGGTCATAGTTGCAATGACACTTCCGTGGCTTATTGAGTTGCTAACACAATTCCAATTATCTTGTCACGATTCCCTCTGTTTTGCGCGCAATTAACGTCTGTTCCGTCGCAATTTGTTCCGATGTCAACTCCACGTGTCTCGCCGATTACGTCGTACCGGGGGATTGGACGTGGAGAGGAAGCTGTATTCGCGCGAGGGTCGGCGCCCGGGCAAAATTAAATTCGCTAATTGCACTTCACTAATTGCAGATGGCCACGTGACGGCTGAACCAACCACAAGGGACGCTTCTCGCGTTCATGTAGCCCGCGACTCTTGCTCCGCGCTGTTCGGTGTGTCATTTGTAGAACTGGTGATGTTCGGTGGCAATAATCGTGCAACAACTTGTTTCAATGCCTTATGTGCTCATCTAAAACTCTCGTGTGTGATTATTGGCAGAATATAATAGGGCAGAGGCGTGGCTCATTTGACTGCACCAATAAGAACAATTTTACCGCGACACCACACGTCCGTGATTTGCTGACCATATGGCAGAGAAACACAAGTAGAGAAGGTGATTTATAGAGCCACGATTTTATGGCGAAAAGATTTTTGCAACATTTGGTTTCGATGCGTCATGTGCACACCTGCAACTCTGCTACATCGTCTGTGGTTGGATGATTTTATTCTCACTGTCCTTGGCAAATTATAGACGTACAGACTCACAATATTCTTATTCTGATTGGTGCAGTCAAATGAGAAACATGCCTGAACATAGACACGGTGCCAATAACCATGAAACAGAACTGCCGATGTGCACGAGAGACACTGAAACAAAGTGGGGCAAAAATCTTTTCGCGACAAAATCGTGGCCCTAGTGATTTATAGAGTAATGCAAAAATCGCGTTATCATTTGGTAGCAGACTAAACTTCACTTTCCTGTACATAACAGAGCATAATCTGCGATTCAATTGGTCACGAGCTTTTCTGTGTTGTCATTTACGTGTGTCACGTCTTTACAGAGATTGTCCTCTCTACCGTGTAAGCATTCTCCGCGACAAGTCACGATAATATCGGCGAGCGGGAGACGTCGAACAAGCCTATAGTCACATGGAGTCTAGTCAGCTGTCAGAAAATAACACGAATTGTGCATATCTCTAGTGATTTATCGCGGGAAAAGTTGACTGTCTGCTAGCCTTCAGTGTAATGTATTCATATCCGACACTTTTGTATCGTCACTGGTGAGTCCATGCTTGACTGGGCCAATGGTAAGTCTGATACGCTACTACAGGACGTCTGTGACTCGTCTGTAAACAACTAGACTGTTCTACATAACCGCCGGCCAATAATACATGACGCAGGACAATATACTGGTTTGCAGAATACGCTGGTAGAAAAAATTCTCGCGATTTTCCATCACCGCTACACATAAGGCATTGAAAGAAATTGTTGCAATATTCTTTCCACCAGAAATCACTGGATCTAGTCATCTGGCTCGAATGTTACACGTGCGACAGTAATCTCGTGACTCACGTCAGTGTTAAACAGAATGTCAGGTAATTTGCGGAAATGGACTGCGCCATGCAAATAAATGACCAAAAGTAATCAGAAAATACTATTTGGTAAAAAGTCACCACGACCTTAGTTCACTAGATTATGTCGAAAGAACCAGTGAGTGGTTATGTAAGGTACGTTGTTCGTACTATCGTGTCATTTTTAACGTAAACGAAGGTTCTGGCGACTTTGTACCAACGAGCGTCTTTCTCTTCGTTTTGGACATATTCTTGCGGTGCACTCCGCATCCATGAATTACAATGCCTTTTACTGCTAATTCGCGTTTTTTTCCCTATTAATGAAACTCTGCCTATAAACTGAGGTACATACAACTTCTCGCCAAAGAGTATTTTATACTTCGTTTTTATGTCAGAAATCATCTGGCACAGTCAGTTTCCACGAATTACCTGCCATCCTGTATGTAAACACTTTAACGTATTACCCCAAATAGTTCTTCCAGATTTATTAATATTCTGCAACTATGCACAAAGGTGATAACTTCCTTGTAAACGAAAATTCCTGAAATCCTATGCGATAATGCTTCGCAAATCAATTTCGGAGGTGTGCTACAATTATTAAAAATTGTTACAATCATTCAATAAACACCATACATGTATTGTATAGTGTATGCAAATTTTATTTCCAGATATCTGGCATTTTGGATCCCTGATCCCATGTATAGTAACTAATTGTCGGCTTGCATAAGAATTACTAAAATTATGTTCGAATATGGTTACGTCTTTAAGACAGAGGTAACAAAATCTGTACACATTTTGCGGGTATTGTCTTTGGTCGGGTATGGAACACAGAGTTTTATAGTTGGATACTTACGTGCAATCGATCAACATAAACAATTTTCACCCAGTTATTGTAAGGGTTACCAAGGTTGATATCAGGTACTTGTGAAATGTCCGCTTATAGTTGCAAGAATATTTCAAAGAACAAAGATACCCTAGGCATTAACTACCAAGTGCCAAATGAACACTATGAAAATGTACGTAAATAATTTTGAGGGGTTTTCAAACAAAAATATTTGAAGGTTTGCTTGGATTTATTTCTCAAGCTCAAAATGTAAATAGCAAGCAATACCGTTTACGAGTGTATAAAAAGCACAATTTAAATTTACAATAAAGATTCAAAAACATATTAAGCAGGTACATGTTATCAAGTTAGCAATCCAAATTGGTGCTTACTCGCACATAAATAGACATAAAAAACATATACAATAAATATACCCTGAAAGTTATTAAAAATTTTGCCCACACGCACATTTGACCTTTATGAAAATGTACAATGGTACCTCAAAGTCACGCACGTAAATACGTTTGACCAACCAATACATTAAAATTAAACGTTAACGTCAAGCAAGGATATATCAACGTTTCTGAGTTGAATATCATAATTAACATGATGAATTTAAAAAAGTATAGCAGGAAATTCCTGATTTCTCACATAAGCGTGTTTCAGAATTAATTATCAAAGTAGAGAATATACTTTACATACATCAAATGACGCGTCAACGAGCTCCAATCTGGACAATCGAAAATCACTATCGTAAAACTGAAATGATCAAGCAACTGACTAGATTCAGGAAAACTACAGACATCAGAAACTATGAACGCGCGGCGCCATACACTCTACCAATTCAATACGAAAATCACAAATACTAAAAACGTAGCAACAAGTTAAACATTTCTGAGCAAACCTATCCATTCTAAATTTAATCCAAAAACGTAATTTTCTCTAGACGGCATCCGAAAGAACAATTTTGAATCAAATAAAAGAATTTAAAATTTAACTAAATGCACATGACGCCCACTTTGTTTCAGTGTCTTACGTGCACACCTGCAGCTCAACTTCATGGCTATTGGCAGAGTCTTTTGTGCAGAGATATTATTCATTTGACTGTGTCAATCAGTACACGGATAACTGTGATACAGCTCGTCTGTGATTTGCGGGTTTAACCTCAACACACTGGGTGTTACGGCATCCAATCACTGACCACAGACTCACAATAATCTTATTCTGATTGGTGCAGTCAAATGAGAAACGTGTCTGAACAAAGACACGCTGCCAATTAACTTGAAACAGAACTGCCGATGTGCTCGTGAGTCACTGAAACAAAGCAGGGCAAAAATTTTTTCGCGACAAAATCGTGGCCCTAGTAATATCTCAATCATGACACGTGTGAACAGTTTTCTGTAAATTCACACACGTTCTGTGTTAAAACTGTACAGTTCTAATTGGGTCTGTTGAAGTAGGACACAGAGTTTCATATCAATTATAGCCTATAGGAGCAAAACCTTCAGTGCTATACATAGCATGTTGGAGCCTAGCAAACAATCTACTTTTCCCGCGATTTACCATTGTCTCTAAACATCATTGCGGATGATGGTATATCGCGAAAGTTTCTGGTGCCAACATACCCTTGAGAACACTGTAGTTTCTTGTGATATGTATGATTAGGTAATATACGTCTGACACAACATAGGTGTCTGCAGATCAATAATGGGGATCAAATATTACAATAGTGGTATTCTTAATGGATTAGTCAAATAGGACAACATATCTACGTACAAGGGAAAACCAGTAATCTTCTGGTAAGCTGAACGTGTGTTGAAACCCAGCAAACAGTCAAGTTTTCCCGCGATAAACAATCATCTCAAACAGTGAGATGACTTGAGAGTCTGGCTGAGTTGAGATAAGCCTAGGCCTTCCTTACTGCAGCGGTCTCTCACAGCTCCAGTGCTACATCAGTAGTTGTCGACGTGAGGACAACGCCACGCCGTTGCGTCGACTTGGCCCGCAGGCGTCTCACCGCGTGTGCCCACGAGTACGGGTACTTCCCCCTCACCCCTCTCCCTTCTTCCTCCACCGCCCCCTGCGGGCCCCCCGCCCACCAATAATTCCATGTTTATTAAAGTGCATAATGATAGCCGCTTGATATGTGGCCAGCGGCCGGCGGGCGGTAGTGGAGTTCCTGGCCCGTGAGAAGGAGGGGAGAGGGAGGGAGAGTAAGGCAGTGCCACACCGAGAGAGAAAGAAAAGCAGGAAACAAGAAACACCAAACCGGTTGGGATTTACATAGTTAAATTGTAAATCAAACAAGGTTTAATATAGACTTCCACCAGCACGCGGGTTGCAGGCGCTTATATAAAGATTACGTACAGTTTAAGTTAACCACGAAGCAGGACCGGTGATTGTTACTGCGTACAACCGCAGCTGCGTCTAACTGGCCCACCGCGTAGATGTGCGGGGTCGTGAACACACGCACGATCCAAGCCCACCGAGGTGCGTTCGTTATACGTGAACAAATATTCGTGAAATTATCTGAGAATTATTTTTGTAAATGATTTAACCCTGTGGAGCAAATCGTTTACGAAATATTTCAAGTAGTTCTACTGGTTGCTAAATAGAAACAGGAGTTTGCCTGCACGGTTAACCAAAATTCATTTATAAGATTCGGACATTGGTAATTTAACCGTTATTTTGTAACGTAACTTAACAGGTGAGTAAACATTTTTAAATTATTGTTATGGTTTTACTTATCTCGGATTGTGATCACAAAACGTTTTCATCAAACATAATTTTTATGAAGTCAGAATTCGTTTTCTACTAAACATATAACACTTGTTTTTGTATAAGCGCCTTCTTTACGAATTATAGTTTATTCTTTTGATAAGTTTTCGAACGTTGTCTATGACAAAGTTAGAAAACGCGTTGAGAAATCACCATAATAAGGGAGCTATCCAAAAAAAATTTAATTGTTTCACAAACGTGTATGTTTGTATACGAGACATAGTTTGTTTTGTAAACATATATTGAGACAGTGTTTCACTTTACTGGAAATTGTCAAAATCCAATCTTGCATAAAATGGTTTCTTACTACTAGAATGGAAAACAAAACTAATTTACCAAAATAAAATAATTCACGCTGAAGAACAGTATCACTAACTCCGTCAAGTTATCTATAACAACAGCACTAATTTTTTATTTATTTATTTTAATTTCATAAAATTCGCATTTCTATTACAAATTCAGTATTATTTTAAATAAAAAAAATTAATGCTCTACTGTACTTATCTTGGCGTCCGTGACGATGTTTTTCAGTATGAATTATTTCGTTTCGGTGAGTCATCTCGTTTTCTTTTCTTGTATAAAACCGTTTAGGTGCAATTTTGGAGTTTGAAATGCAACTATACAAAAACTATGAATACTAAAAAAAAAAAATTCTTTACAGTAACACGGGCACAAAACAAGCCATATCTCGTACAAATAAAAATTATTAAAAGAACTAAAATGTTGGATAAACTGCCCTATTAACGGGTTCGCAAGTTTTCCCTGAGAGCTACCACAGAGTCGTCATCATCATTGCCTATCTCAAAGCGTTGTTACTGAACCTTGCAGGCCGCACACGTGTGCTACCGTTGTTCAAATAGCAGGTCGCTCGTGCATACATTAAGTGAACGAGCTCATCAGCCAGCATTCCGATGTCATGCCCCACAATTTACTCCATCAACAATCTTCGTTCCCCGCACTCGCTCAGCCGTGAACTCGTATGAGCAGGAACATCTCCGCCATCTTCAGCTACCTTCAACCGCCTCGGGCGCGTCCACAGACATTTGTATTCCCACTGGGAGCGGTGAGTGCGTCGTGGCCATCCACTACATGAAATAATTGCATACAAAGTCAAAGTATATGTGGTATTTATTTGTATCACGCATATACTAAAGTTCCAAGATGTTATTGTTAGTCTTTTTTTTTTTTTTTTAACGTTTGTAAGGCAGTGCGTGCCTTCTTAGATTCGCCATAGAGTTGTTAGCACTGTACAAGATGCCCTGAAACAAACACATGATAACTACACCACGAGTATCCTGGACTAAATTAGTGAAATTTAAATGGCAAAGTGTTGTACGACGACATTTTACATACACAATGTGGCAACACTGCACGGAGAAAAGTAATTCAACTCTTGCGCTCCACGTCCAGGTTTTTTAATTTATGTATGTTTATAGACCCTGGAAAATCGCGAAAATGTTTAAAATAGTCTCCAATAAAGTGTATTATATTAACCGTGACACGTGTGAACAGTTTTGGGACAAACTACACACGCTGTGTGTCCAACCTCTGCAGTTTTAACTGGGCCTGTTGTAGAGAGAACAAATTCTACAAACAAACGATAGCCAATGTTGATACGAAACATTCAGTGTTATATACATCACGTTGGAGCCTAGCGAACAGTCAAATATTCCCCCGATTTTCCTGTGTCTCTATGTATGTAACGTCAAGTAAACGTATAATAATGTTTGGACTGCTCGGTATTTAAACCCAGACCCACAATGTACAGGTCAGAACAGTGGTAGTAAGATAAGTAAGATATCTGTGGAGCGACATAGGGAGTATGTACAGTGTTGTCACATTTCACATATATCATACAATATTTTGCCACTATCATTTTCATCTCCAGTTTAGCCTATGATTCGCGCGGTGTGCATATTACGCGTTTCTTTCATGTCATACTGATCCAGAGCA
Source organism: Medauroidea extradentata (assembly GCA_003012365.1). Classification (NCBI taxonomy): domain Eukaryota; kingdom Metazoa; phylum Arthropoda; class Insecta; order Phasmatodea; family Phasmatidae; genus Medauroidea; species Medauroidea extradentata. The sequence continues at coordinate 19,884 of PNEQ01072801.1, forward strand.
AGAAGTACAATTTAGTCAAATACTTTAAAATTATGTTATTTCCAAGAAATCAAAACATTTAATTTTCTATTTTTAGCAAATCATTTTCTTTTATGTCTTTATTGCTTAGCAGGTATAAGATCCGTTTTCTAAGAAGATTCTAGCAGGTAAGTAATGCAGAATCAAGCACGGTTTAGCGAGTCGAGTCCCACCTTCTCGTAAAAAGAGTTCGTCCATTTACTTGTCTGTTCTAATTAGTTTCTAATAAGTTAGAGATCCCAGATATTCGTTAAGATTGTCAGTTGTTGAATGTTTGTAACTCTCAGTGCCTTGTAGTCCTATCCGCAAATCTCGGACGTGTAGTGCCTCAGAGATCTCACTCTCATTGGCGAACTAAAATGAGCGACGCATGTGTCCAATGGGCAATGACGCGCTGCCAACCATGAATGCTGTGTATGTATCGTATTGCAACATATATTGCAAAAAAAAATTTCATAGAAATGTAGGGTAAACATTTCCTTTCTCTAAGCGGATGTGAGAATTTTAATATGTGCGCATCCCCCTTCTCTTTTTCTTTTTTTTTTTATTGAGGATGACAGATCTAAGAGGATATATTTATGGACATATATCAACGAATACTTTTAGGTAGGCCTATATAAGACTCTTACGAAGGGTTTTTTGTTTTCGTTCCTACTTGTCCACCCCCCCCCCCCCCACTGCCTGGATATACGCGAAGCTTCTATCCCGCCCACTAGGATCGCCCCATCACGCGAGTGTTTACAGAGATCGTCTCTATGGCAGCTAGCGACATATATACGCTATACACGGTGAGTTATGGACTTGTGGGATTGTCGAAGGTACGGCGCTCTCACGTTGCCGAAGAAAACTAACTGCTGCAACAGTTAGCGTACGGAGCTTGGCCTAGCGGTAAAGCCGAATGTTTGCTGGACTCCGCACTGAGAAAACACGTGTAAGAAATTCCATCTCTCGACTACGTCAATACCTTAACTTATTCCAAGGTTGTATATGATATGAAACACACAGTGTGGTATAAAATATCACTGGCAATTATAAATAACGTATGTTCAACAGCAACTTTAGATTTGTGTGGAGCTAAAATATGAACTTCACTATTCTTCAGTGATCATATTTTTATTTATTCGCTGTTTTTAAGCCTCCACTTTTCTTTCCCGCTAGACTATTTTAAAACAAAAATGTACAGCTTTCTTTGCCGCTTCCATGATTTCAACCCAAGACTTCGATGTTCATATTCAGTGAATCCTTAGGAACATCGGCCAGAAATATCGTCGCATATTTTAAGATGGCATATTTTACCGGCGGAGCAATAAACTTTCACTTTACACGTAGAACATTCAGTACATACGTGTGTAAACCGTTTCGCTTCTGTATTATAAATTTCGCCACTATTTCATTTCGTTGGACCCTATGACTGTTAGAAGAATGTAAACGGATGTCAGTAAGCATTAACTTTGTAGCAATACTTCGAATGAATCTAGCCATTAATTTCCGTTATTGGCATCATTTATTTATTTATGTAAAATAAGCTCTTCTACAGTTTATAATTAAGTCTGGTTCACTAATTTATGGTCCGCAGAGGTGAAACCACCCTCCACCGCGATCCTGGTTCGGTTCCGACTGGGGCAGCTTCCGATTTTCGCAAGTTGGTTGCGGATTTTCTAGGGCTACTCGCATTTACCGCGCCTTTTCATTCTGTTGCTAGCCCTTACTCACTTTATTTCACTCGCACCATTAGCGCTCAGTACATATGTGTTAGCGTTAACCGACAATTTCTCACTAATTTCATAATTCGCCCTGGAGAAGAAGGCCAAGAATTATAAATATTTTATTGAATTTCTTTAATCACCAGCAACTTATTGTTTATAGCCTCAGATTGCACTACATGGATTCCACGAGATTATTTTAATTTGCTTGCCTACTTAAAACTATTCTTTAATCTTTTATTATGTTAAGCAAGACAAATTGTATCATTTATTTTGAAATATATAAGGAATATAACACTGTTATAAAACACACTGCTGAACGTAAACATGTTGTATACTGTGCGTAATATGCGCTGAGAGGTGGTTGGCTGGTTTTCAGTGCAATTTGTGCAATAAGTGACTTCATTTCCACTTCACCAAACTCTATGAGATTTGTGCCCATACTAAAAACCGTTTTACTAAATTGTTGGAATAGCGAAATTCTGACGATTATGAGTATAGTGAAGAGGGTGTTTAAAGTGACATATATATATATATATATATATATATATATATATATATATATATATATATATATATATATATTGTTTCGATGACATTGTCATTTAACCATAGATAATATATGAATCAGTAAATTGAGAAACAACATACATAAGTCAATTTTCTACCAAAATTAGTTCAAAGTGTTATAATTTGTACAGAGGTAGTCGTTGAAATGGGGTGTTTCTCAAATGAACTCATAGTTCGCTGGCCTGCTACTCTCTCAACTGATGCTTAGTGCGGTTTAATAATACATGTGTTTACCGTTGTACAAAATTATAACACCCACAACTCATTTTGGTAGAAAATTGACTTATGTCGTTTCTCAAATGACTGATCCATATGCACATATATATGCACCGTCATTCGGGTTCAAATGAAACTTCGTGCATCTGATGCTAAAACATTAGCGATGCTTTCGCGTTGCATTAAATGTTACACTCTAATCTTCAGTGCACTCTTCCGTACAATCTGAAGAGAAATTAAAGTAACAATGGATTTTATTCAGATTCTCTCAGGATGTTCTGTGAAGTTATAGCACGGCACGACTACAGATTCCTTTTATTCTGCTAGTTGCATGAAATTGTACTTTTGAAGTCAATTAAACTGCTGACTAACAAAACTGGCCAGCACAAAATCTGTATATTAACTAATTACATACAATCACACTCTAAAAAAGTTTTTTTTTTTTTTGTTATTACACAAAGTTTGTTTGAATATAAGCGATTTTAAATAGAATTTCCGCGCAGATTAATTTTTTAAAGTGTTGAGTAATATTACCAGAAATTAAAGGTAATTTTCTGGTTGGGTCAGTAGAATATTTCTGAGGCTATATTTATGTTTTGAAGTATTTTTCTGCAAAGAAAATTTAAAAAAAAGTTGTCTCCAAACACTTTATACAAAATTCTTCGTTGCGGCAAATATCGTTTGCAGTGGTTCATATTCAATCCAACTTTGTGTTGTGGCAAATAAAGTGTTTTTAGCAAGCGTAACAAATGACAAGCCCACTTTATAATTGTTGGTGCCATAGTTGGTATCAATGAATATTGTATGATAGAATGGGACGTTCATACCTGCACCTCAGGTGCGTTGCAACAAGTTGCGATTGTTCTTTTTTTATTTCAGTATTCATTTTCCGTGTCTTACATGTGTTTGTCGAGGAATGTAAAACGTAATTTTAGCCATGTCCATTTTATGTTTGAAAACACGGTATGTAAATTAGACAATCTAAGAATATCTGCTCCAAAAAATTACAAAAATTGGCTTTTATAGACTGCCGTATATGAGAAAACACCAATCGGATGTGAACTAAGATACAATATGCGTTGGACTTTGAACCATACTTCTCACAAATAAAATGATACGCTACTGTTTCCGCTTTAATCCAATACATTTTAGTTGAAAAAATATCTCTGTAAATATCAACGCAGCTGCAATACTAGGAAGTTCAGTTCTCTAAGTTAGCAACACGTTACAAAACACTTAGCGAATTAAACAGAAGATAAATGACACACTACATTTAATTACAGGGGTGTTAGACGTACCAGTTTTCAGGGTGCTGTACCATGTACCAGGACACTTTCGTCCTGGTACGCAAAAGTACCAGGATTTCAGAATGTTGCATTCGACTGTATTAAAATGCATCATTAAACAGTATTTTCAGCAGAACGTTTCTAAACAAAAAAGTTACGGCGTGACACTTCTTCTGAATACTGATCATAAATCTGTGCATATAGTTATTGCATCATCCAAGTTTTGCCATGGGTAAAAACTGTTACCTATTAGGCTTTGGCAGAACTTACTTCTTGAATTATCTTTAGTTAACATCTGTGGTGGACGTCGTCTACTAACGTCTACGTTAACTAAAGAGAATTCAAGAAGTAAGTGCTGCCAACTAGACATGAACATCTGAATTTTTGTTAACAAAGTTCTTCAAACATTTTCAATATATGTATTTTTACTCTTAAAACACTTAAGACATGTTTTAGTACTTCATATTTTCTCATGCTTGGAAGCACTTCTGAATTTTTGTGCCATGTACCAGGTTTTCGTTTGAAGTACCAGTTTTTTGTGGTGTCGGTACTAGGATTTTGAAGTTACCATCTAACACTCCTGCATTTAAAATCAAATCTCAGAATTTTTGTACTTAGCGCCAGCGGGTATTTGTGAAGACTATCTACAGTGACTCCACGTAACATTCGTTGTAATAAAGACTAGCCTGATAGAGTAAGTGCTTTACATGCTACAATTAGCTTATTTCCTCAAGACACCATCAGTCTACACTAAAATATTGTACAGGAGAAACGAGTATGATGGTGATTTGAGCAATGTTAAGGCCACTGCCGGTAGTTTTACAGTCATTTTGAAAATATATTCTTTAAAGCAACATTATTATCATATCGAAGAATCTCTACTTTTTTTTGTTTTGTCTTACATATATCGTGAGTTATATATACATTTTTGGCAGCTATAACTTTTTTTTTTAAATTTCGCACTTTAATTATTAACGATGTTGTTATGAAAATAATCCATAATAAAGCATAATAATTTTTCTCAAACGAACTGTGCACTATTTTGTAAAACGCCTTTATAGATATATGCATCCTATTAACGATCTTAGTCTCCAATTTTTTAAAAAAATTACGTAAATTGAGTTTAGAATTTTGTACATTTATGTGAATGAAATGGCATTTAACGTTCGGGCCGACCTGGCGTGTCAGAACATACCGCGGACAGTGTGAATGCTGCGTATTGCCAGAAGTGTTTTTACGAGCTACAGAGAACATTCTTGTATTAACATGGTTTCAAATCTTTCGTATACTGTTAAGAGAGAATCCGTGCAGAGTGTAGTTCTAGCAAACCATAAGTCACGAGACAAATTGCTCCGACTGCAGTTCTGCAGTGAAATGTTGAACTATCTGGATTGTGACGACTTCCGAAACGCACTGTTTTCTCTTTCAGTCGAGAAAAATATTCGCCTGTTAGGGAAAGTCAACACATATAATACACGCACGTGTGAGACAGTGAACCCACATGCTACTCTCAAGCCCGCGCGTTATTCAACAAAGGTTAACATGAAGATACAGTACAGCAGGGATTATATCTTCCAACAAGACGGCACCTCTCCACAACTCAACCATTTTTCACAATGTCACCGATATGAGACGTTGGTGCGTCGTTAGAGCGTGTGGCGGCCACTGACCTGGCGCCACTCCTGTGGTCACCACGGACTCCGGACTTGATGTCGTAAGAATTCTGGTGTATAATTACATCAAGGACCAAGCCTATGTTGTACTTCTACCACAGAACCTTTGTGACATAGCAACGTATCATAGCCGCAGTTGATATTCTGGGTCATGTAAAGGTATACATATTCTCCACATTATATATGTACTGTGTGACGAAGTCTGGACACATACATCACTGATAAAGACTAAAAATATATATTGATTGTTCATCTTGAACGTAGTCTTTATTTCATGTTTATTTACCATTTACGAGTATGTTTTCTTTTCCATAGAACTTTTAACTAAATTATTCTACATTATAAAACGCGTTATAGTTAAATTTGCGCATAAAATAATATTTAAGTCAGCAAGCTTGCTGTATGTAACCGGTTAAAAAGTAATAATTCTATGTAAACCTAGACAATCTGGGCTAAAATCGAAGCATAATATAAAAAATAGATAATGCAGTTGAAATCATAAGTAAAGTATAATTATAACAGGAAAATTAATTTAATACAGTTAATTTATTTGTATTATTACATGCAGTGTGCCAAGGAATCATGTTGTAACAAAAAATATTATTGATACTTTTTAATTCTACCACTGGCGAATTTTATTTGTCAAATTCGACTGGGTGGTTACCAATTAGTGTTCGAGAAACGGTAATTTACTACAGAGAAACTGTGCCACTAAACAGGTAAAACATTGCAAAAAATTTAAAACACTTTTCATTTGTACCTCTTACACATATTTTGGAACCGCATTATTTTAAAGATTACTTTAAATTACCTTTCAGAATAAACCTATCCACCATGCATGAATAAATAATTTATCCTTAAATTCTGTGTGTCCTGTGGTTTCACCAGTATGTCATATTGTCTCAGGCTTGTAGTGATAAAGATGATTATAAATCTCATTTTCTTGCATTACAGTAAGTAAAAAGGTCAAAAATAACTGTTTAGTGCAAGTTATTTTTAATGAAAATAATAATCTTAAATATATCTACGTACAACTCAATTACTATTCGTTTATTTCGAGCTTACAAATGAAATGCAATTAAAGTTTTAATACAACGTGGTTTATGATAAATGACTTATCTTTCTACTGACATACAGTATTGTTCGATGTATGACCTTGATATCAAAAGTTGCTGAGTCGAAGAAAACCCGCGGTTGCGTAAAAATAACAAACCTCAAGGAAATTAGTAACAAAAACTAAGAAACGAATCAAAGAAGCCAGGAATGGTTGGAGCCAACAAACATACAAGTAATTACAAAATGGAAATATAGTCGGTGTATGATTAAATACAAAAAAAAATTGAAGAAAAAATATTTTAACCGACATGGACAAAACAAGGTGCTGTTTATTATTACAGGGCACTTTACATCCCACCAACGTGATCCCAGCTCGAATCTGGCAAATCCTATCAGGATTATCGTACGTGGAAATAGTGCTGAACGATACCGCTTGCCGGTGAGTTTTCTGGGGGATAATTTGTTTACATAACCACTTCAATCCTACGTTTCTCCATGCTAATATGTTATCACCCCTCATGAGCGTTGTAAACCTCGCTCTTTATAGCTTCTTCACTCCTCTTGTGTGTCCCATCCTTCACCTAGTGCTGTGTTAGCAAGAATCTGCGCTGAAATTATATCATGCTGGATTAACTGTACTGTGAGAACGCATCAAGTTTATACCAATAATTGAAATGCCGTGGACTATGAAATTGTTTCTAACGCGAGCAATAATACGAAGAAGACTGGCAAGTGGCCACTGTCAAAAATCACAGTTTTTAGCATGTGTGTGACTATGTGTGTATGAATGTCCATGAATGTGCGTGCACGTCTCACATAAAAAACTGTCAACCCGTGGACCGAATGTAATCAATATTGGTGCATATATAGTACTCAGTAAGGTGACTTTACTTTGATTTATTTTAGGTATGTCCCGTTCATATTTTCAAAATGACAGACAATTGAAAATATTTTGTCAACCGAGATATCTAAAGGAAAAACGTTTTCAAAATATTATCAAGGTGTTGATGTTTTAGTGCATGCCTCATTCATACTGTCGAAATGGCGGACATTTGAACATTTCTTTGACTAGGCGAGATATCTGACAAACCTTTTGTCATAGTTTCATCAAACTCTGTACACATACTTAGTAAAGTAACTTGACTTTAATGTACATTGTTCCTTCCGTGTTCACATTTTAAAATTCCGCCCTTTCGAACAATTTCAATCACAGGAGATATCTGAGGAAAAGTGATTGGAAATTAGACGATAAGTCTAAGCATATAAGCATTACGTACTTACTCAGACACATGATTAGCAAATACAGTAACAGTAATTTATCTCAGTTACACAGTAAATCACTGTCGTTGCCAAAACAGAATTTTGTTTAAATATGATCCACTACAAAGGGACTTTGCCGCAAAGGTATTTAGCTTGCAAAAAAGAAATGTTGCATCACACTAAAGCAAGTATGGAAAAATTATGTTTCGTGTGACATTTTGTCTTTAAAATGTTTTCGTTGTATGTAAAATAAGTTTCTTAGCAGCAAAGATTTTTTTTTCAGCGTAAAGCTTGTGTTAAAAATACGAGTAACGTCCCCACAAGATTTCAAATAATTTATATCAACAATAGCACAACGTTTATTACCACTATAGTAACATTTAAACAAAAATTTTAATTGGGACGAAGTAACTTTGCAGTGGCACATATTTAAACAGACATTTTGTTGTGGCAACGAAAGTGTTTTTACTGTGTAGTAGAGGTTTGGTACTGACATTTAAGACGAAGAATTATTCTACATATAATATGCCGCAGTTGCTAACAAACATTTTGTATTACAAAGCATTCTACTGATTGTCCTTCACAGGAGTATAACAAATATTTTTCCGAATATTTTATCTGCTGTAAACAATGAAATTGCAACCTATTTTATTACGTCATTTAAACAAGAACATTTTATCACCAATTTAAGTTCCGCTTTCAGAAAACAGCTATTACCTCATGACTTCCTTAAATTAGATTTGAATTATTCTTTGTAATAAGATGCATAAATTTGAGGTCACCTTTAAATTGGGAATTTGGTAAAAAAAACTCATCAAACGTTAATTTTACATTTCTGAACAGAAATATTTAATTTCCTAACCTGCATAATGGCCTGGCAATAAAAAAAGTGAATAGATTATTGTGTGATTGTCTGTAATATTGGTTAAGCTTCAGATTACTCAGTGTTCACACAAAGTGCTGTTGATACATAGAATATTGAAAATCTCCTTAAAAAAACACTTATAAGCTTACTCATTATTATTACTGCCTACCATGACATTATAAGAGTTTTCTAACGTACATTATGTATCCTGTATAAATACTTCCTACTGGCTGTTGAAAGAATGTTCAACATAACGATCAACATTACGATTTTCTACGTGAATGCGAGTAAATCAGTTCTGCTTGCATTTGCAGCAAAAATTAATTGTTGTCCTTAGTAAAGGATAAATATTTTTTACACACTGTTATAGAGTTATGTAGCCTGCATGATTCACCTATTAGTTCACCATCTTCTACTTTCATTTTGTGTTTGACGTACCAGAAATTCTAACCTTACAGTTATTAATTTCTTTAATACAATTAATATGAATGACTTCATATTTTCTGTTATTTTCACCCTAATTTCTTCATCGTGTCACACTATTGAAAACGGTTCAATTTTTCACTCAAAATATTGTAACCAGGTGTATTTTTACAGTAAATTTATATCTAAAACGACACGTTTTGTTTTCTCTTTGGTAAGGCTGACTTCCATACATTAATGCCTGCAGACAGGAACTATGTGTAGTAAATTCATCAAACATAAAACACACAGCGTTTTATATGCAGTACTGTGCCTCAGGAGAAATGCTCTGTACAAATCTACGTAAACATAAATATTTGAGTTAACGCTTACTATACACATTACAAGTTATGCAAAATTAACAAACATTTGTTATTACATTTTTAAAGTGCAGTACACCACAACTACTGTCATTTCAACTTAAATCGACCATTTTCACTGTATTCTTTTTTTTCCCGCTTCCAATTGTTTCTTAGTGTTTTCTTAACACAACATTGCGTCACTGTTTATTTACCATTATGGTTAACAATCTCGCTAACGTCAAAAATGTGTCTTCGGTCCTTTTAAAGAGATTCTGAAATTTATTTGGGCTTTTACAAAAATCAAGTTAAACTACTGTATTACAATACATATCATTATTTTGAAATTTACAATTAATAGTTGGGAGAAATACGTTGCTACAGAAGTACAGTTTACAAATATATTTCTTTCTTAAATTTCGGAACCGATTCCTTGTAAATTTTTGAAATGATAGTATGGAGTTTGTCCAAAAATCAGTGTATCTAATTTTAGTTGCACGGAATAAATATTAAAAATATTATAACGCTCTAAATTTGTGCGAGCAAAATTGTTTTTGTAATAACTGACCGAAAAAATATTTTGACACTAAAATTGTTAACAAGATTTTTGTTAGTAAATCGTAGGCGAAAAATTGTAGTGTGCCTGCTGACTGGGCATAATGTCACACCTACCATAATTTTGATATTTGTGCCACATTTTGCCCATTATTAACAAGCACCATATGTTTTTTTTTTTCGTCCTTGTACGCCAAATTTGCAGAATTTTCACTGCCACAATAATTTTGCCAAATTTAAATATTATTAAACATTATTGAATTACCTTTTTTTTACTTTATTGCCAAGAACAAAAAATATTTTTTTAAACAATTATTGCCTGGCCGTTCATCAACACGGCAGAGCTTGGAGGTGGAAAGTAATGTACGTGGTGTCATTTTCCTGCTATTGGTATTTGATTTTTTTTAAATAAAATACTGAATGTTTACATCACATTTAATTTTGACTGAAGTTAACAATCTCTGAGAACCATCACCACTTTTATAAATTTTGACAGCTGTCACCAATAATTTAGAAATATCCATAAACTATTTGGCTGAAATTAAAATAATAATAATAATAATAAGCTCTTGAAAAAGAATGTCTCTCTGTATTGAAACCGTATTTCATTGTAGTAAATATACGTAAGATATATTTATAATAGAGTACTAGATCCTTATGAAGAATGCCATGTTTCTGGTCGGTCTGGTACAGGAATGTTTACTCCTCCACCTGGCACCACTGTAAAGGCCGAGGTGCTACGTGCAGATAGACGCACGCTGGTACAGGGCGGGTGGGTGGTGGTGCGGGACTCGAACCCCGGGGCCAGCAAACAACCCCCGGACCTCGTGTGACGGACGATCATGCCTGCCACGGACCCTCGCTGCTCGCCAGAGCATACATCACCCTGCGGGAGGCTGGACCGTGTTTCTATTAGCATGGACAGATACAGGGTGGCCACTAACACCTCGCCCAGCCTCTTCTCGCCACCTTTCTCCCTGCTGCTGGCGCATATTGTGTTTACTGAGATGAGGAAAAAAAACATTTTAGTATCAGTTGTTGTTATCAGCGCCGCTGACCTGGCTTGCATCCAAGGAGTTTAATGTAATAGGGCATCAAGGGCATTTTTTATCTCAGTTCGTCAATTGAACTATTCATAAACAAAGAGTTCTGTGTAAAATTACTGAAGAAGTATTTCAATAGAAAGATTTTGTTTAATTTTTTAACATTCGTAAATATATTATATGAAATATAATTTATTTATTTAAATTTTTGTAATAATAAAAGCATTGAAAGTTTACTTTTTACATCAAGGTTTCTCATGTTGCAAGATTCTTCAAGTAATTTTACGTAGATAGGTTTTTTTTCTAAACGAGTAAAAATTTGTTAATTTTAACATTGATTCGCTGTTCAAACTTCGTAGACATAATTTTCTGACTCAAGGTGGCCGCCTGGGTAGATGTATATTCCGTGCTCGAGGCCTAGAAGTGCTGAAGCTGTCAGAACGACCCAGCACGCACAACACTCCTCCCCCTGGCCACTAGGAGCAACTCACGTGCAATCTTCTCAACCATACCTCGCCGCTATGAAACATTCAGAAGCGAACTTGGCGTTTGTTACGTAATATCAAAGACAAAAGTATATTGTACGTTCGTATTAGCAGAAACTTACAAAACCAGACCTGTCCAGCATATCTAATTGTACCGTAAAACGAAAAAAAGAATGTTTATATTATACTAGTTACTTAGCATAAATATTTTTTCCAAAGAAATTATTTAGTTTATTCGATCTGTGTTTATACCGGTGCATAGCTCACCTGGTTTATTTAAAAAGAGGGTGTTGAACTTATTTTCTGATTTTTAGACGGTCCTGGTTTTGAGTGTTTGCTCTTTAATAATATTTTGTTATAAATTTTACATTGAGCTATTCGTACATAAGTTTAACTTTCTTTGAATGTTACTACTTAGCAGACTTCACTCGCGATCGTTGAGCAGTATCCATACAATCTTGTGTCGGCCTAAGATATGCAGTCCGCTCGGCGCGCTGGGCAGCCGGCAACATTTAAGGGCGCGCTGTGCCGCAATTTACATCAGCATATTTTTATTTTTATATTTGTACCAGTTATTTTTTTTCTTGTTTTAGACATAAAATGTAACCAATTTTTTATTTCATACGTTTTTCTTATCTCGCATAGTTTTTGCTTAATGGCTCGTTAAAGTCAAAATGTGCATGTTTCGGTTTTAAGGACTACACAAAAACCAACTCACCTACCAAACTAAAAATATTCACAGTGAATAACGATGTTGTATGCTACAAATTCAGCTATGTTAAACCCAAAAAACTAAATATTTTTGTATTTAAAAAATATGATTGAATTTTTTAAATTTTATTTTAAACTTCAGCATTTTTATTTAAATACAAAAAAAAAAGTATTCTTTGGTTTTATGTACGTGACATTGTAGCCTGTGATGTCTTTAACCGCTGTGAATTTTTTTCAGTTTGGTATGTCTGTTGGTTTTAGTGTAATCCTTAAAACGGAAACACGCAAATTTTGACTTTAATAAGTCATTACGCGAAAACTGTGACAGTTCATAAGAGCCAAATTTACTCACAATTTGTGTCGAAAATAAGAATAAAATATTTGGATCAAATGAAAATAAAAACATGGCGATGAAAATGGCTGTATTCCGCGCCACTAAGGGGGCCGCCTGGCTACCGTGTTCGGAGTTACGCTTAATCTCGGAATCCAGAATGCTTATCTACGATCAACAAACACACTTCAGACTACCTGAGAATATAACTATTAAGACACCGCGCACTTCGGAAGCTTCATTTTAAGCTCTCAAAATTGACTATCTGTTGTTTCTCAAAATTTATGTACGTATTCGGTTGAAATTTAGGTATTTAGTTACATCGGTTGTACTTTGCTTCAGTGATGGGTTCAATAAAGTGATAGGGTCACCGCCTAAAGTCCCAATGTAAAATGTTACTGCGGGAACACTGCGTGCGTTCACGACTTTGGCCATAGAGGCGATATCACAATACAAGTGCCGGCCGACGTCGCTCGTAGCGCCTCACATACACAAACCCTCCTCCAGCCGGCCACCTTAATCTGAGATTACGACCAGGTTTGGCTGCCAGTACATTTGTATTCTTCTACAACAATGTTAACTACGAATAAATCTCATTTTCTATAGAAGAGTCAATCTCATTTGTAAAAAGGATTTTGTGATCAGTTGTAGATACAATTCAAACCCGATTGTTGTCCTTATTTGAACGAAATACAGATACGTAGTGGTTATTTTCACAAAAATTACCTAAAAAATTAATTGTATGTCAGTGAGCGACCACAACCCTACATTCTTAACTACTGTCTGCTAGACGTTCACATTAATAGCTGCAAACAACAAATTACATTTTTTACCATAAAAAGATTTCACTTGACTCTTCAATGTATCACAATTGTTCAGTGGAATATTAATTTTTCATCTTTGAACGATTCTTGCAATGGGTTTTTATTACAAACATAACAAGTATTTTAGACATATGTCATTGATGTATGTTTTATGTCTGTTGACTACAGCTTACTGACTTTTATTCCTTTGTTTTTTTTACTGTGGGTTTCTTCTTCAATACGGCAACATTCGCCCACAATGACATGAGTCCAAAAAAATTGTTATGTTTATTAATTTTTCAGTTTTAATATTGAATATGTGTATTCAATATAAAACAATATCATTTTCAAGAGATTAAGCAAGTAATTCTAACCATATGGTGGTTCGTTAAAAAAAATTAAAGAGTGAAATATATGTTCTACAGATCTTTTACACGTGGAGTGGTTTTTACGACAATGTATAAGATGTTTATTTTTATAGTTTAAAAATTGAGTAATTATACTCTTGTTTTTTGTTTACTTGTGTGAAAAGATCAGGAACGAAGCTATTAATATTATTTATATTTAAAGTCCAGTTTCGTATGGTTAAGAAAGAAATATATTATGAGAATATCGTCCCACAAAGTGCAGAATCAGCGATAATATGAATCAGCGCTTAAAATTTAAAAGTAAATTATGATAAAATGTATGCTGCGTCTAGCCGCCAATTGTAAATGGAAACTTCCAAAACACTTTTTTTTATTTCTGAATAACCAAGTAATAAAATTGTAACAACGTATAAAAATGTTAAATTATGAAGTACTAAAAATCGCTGCACTTAGTTATGTAGAATAAAATACAATCTAACGTATAAAATAAACTTCGGCATAAACGTAGCTTTAAAATTGTCATAGTGTATATATTGTGATTGTATGGACGCCTGACTATGAAACAATGCGACTTCTCCTGCGATAAAGCTAATACGACGTTATAGGCTACACAAAGAAGTGTTTTGTGAGAAACTGAATGCAGTTTATTGGTATATATAACATATGAATTGGTTTATATGTGAATCTGTTTTATGCTACAGGTGTAAGATATAACTACATAGTATTTGCAAATAGTTGGGAGATTCGTTGTCTCCATCTTGAAACAAGATTAGTGAAAGATTGGTTTATAGCTTGCTTCAACTCCTCGTTCGCTTCAGTCTTGTTCTAAAATGGTAATTTGTTATATAATATGTATTATAGCTAGAGGTACGTAAATTTCGCAGATACATTCCAGGTCAGGTTGAACGCCACTTATGTATACTTCATTGTCATGTCTGTGACTTGCTGGCGGGTGTTACGAAACGCGTTTGACTACTGCAAGCCAGTAGTAAATAAGAAAATAATGCGAAGGGCTATCGCTTGCTACCTGCTTGTACGGATATAAGCCAATAGATAATCGATTGTGCCAGTGGGTGTATAGGACTGACAAGTCTAGGCTACTGCTAGATGAATCCGCGAAATTGACGTACCTCTAATTATAGCTTACCATAACGTATTTTAAAATATGTGTTGTAGGCGATATTTTATATTATAAAATGTATTTCTACATGTGGCTTAATTTACAAATGCATTAAATTAATTATTTTGCTGTCAGAATAACTTATGGCTGGAGAAAACGTCGTAACTTACTTGTTATACCGACACAGGAACGATCAGCATTTTGTTTCAAACTGATAGTAAATACTGTTTTCCTTATTCAGTGTAGATATCTCACCAAGTATTGTTTCTGTGTGCTCGGCTTAAGGTGTCGAAAGTATACTAAGTCAACACGGCAGTTGTTTTCCAGAATGTTAATCCGTACCTACCTCTCCGCGACTTGTCTTGCTTGCTGTTTTCACACTGTCAACTTCACCCACGGCAACAATACTTAAGAAATATAGTTTTCGTTTCGTTTTCTGATAGGCAGTCAGTATTATCCCTAGTTTCCTGCTATTGTAGCAGTTGCATTTTTTACTCGAAAGGTAAGCAAATATAGTGATACTGTCTAATAATCTTGTACAATTTTTGTCTACTATTTATGTTACTTTGTTTTGCTAGACTAATGATGACTTTGTTTCTACTACTTAGTTCATTACTGAGTCTACCTAAAATGAGATTTATATTAAATAAATATAAAAATCACAGCGCCTTCTTCTTTAGAATTCAGTTAAAACAGCAAAACATATTTTCAGCGAAATTGGGAGACACTATTTTACGCTTTAAAAATATTTCTCGTAAATGCCATAGCTTTGTACATTGTGTACAGTAAACATTGCTCGACTACAATTGCTTATATTACTTGTAATAAACCGCAGGAAATATTACATATTTCGTCTTGATATTTACTACATAAAAAGTAATGTCGGTAGTGAATGTCGATGCTTAAGACAGTCGCCTGGTAAAGTGTTTGATTGTGTATATGCGAGCCGGAAATCAATGAAGCACTACGAGCGACTATAGCCGCAACATGTATTGTGATATTGCCTCTACGCCCAAAGTCGTAATGGCGCGCGCAGTGTTGCCACCGTAACGTTTTTACTGTGGGACTTTAAGCTGTGACCCTATCATATTATTAAACTTGCATGTCAGTGTAGCAAAGTCCAGAGTCATTGCAGGCCTCAATTTCGAACGAATCTAGAGAAACAACCATTTGAAATGGCTGTTTCTAGGAAAGTTTAAGGACTTAAAGGGAATGCATCCATTGTGCGTGATGTCGTGAATGTCACTTTCACAAGTAGTGTGAAGTGTGTTTGCTTTTCGTAAATAAGCATTGTAGACCCACGTTTGCTGGTCCCTGAGAAAAACGTAACTCCGGCGCTTCACGCATTTCGAGCACCAGCTAGGCGGTCGCCTTAAGGGCGCGGTCTACCGCAATTTTCATCACCATTTTTTAATTTTTTTATTTGTACCAGATATTTTTTTTTCTTATTTTAGACACAAAATGTCACTAAATTTGGCTCTTGTGAAATTTTTTTATCTCTCATAGTTTTCGCGTAATGGCTTGTTAAAGTCATATTTTTGCGTGTTTCCGTTTTAACGACTACACTAAAACCAACTGATATACCAAACTCAAAAAAATCACAGTGGATAAAGACATTGCAGGCTACAATGACATGCTCATAGAATTAAAGAATAAAAAATTATTTGAATTTTAAAAAATTACTGAAACTGAAAAAAAAAAAAATTAAAAAGTTTAATATTTTTTTTTAAATACAAATAATGTTTATTCTTTAATTTTATGAGCATGTCATTGTATTCTGTCATGTCTTTATCCACTGTGATTTCTTTGAGTTTGGTATATCAGTTGGTTTTAGTGTAGTCGTTAAAACGGAAACATGCAAAATATGACTTTAACAAGCCATTACGCGAAAACTATGAGAGATAAAAAAATTTCATAAGAGCCAACTTTAGTCACATTTTGTGTCTAAAACAAGAAAAAAATATCTGGTACAAATACAAAATAAATAATGATGATGAAAATTGCGGTAGACTGCGCCCTTAAGGAGGAAGTATCTGTCATGTCAAACGGAAAACTTATTTAAACCTTGGTAATAACATAATGTGGAAACCGATGAATAATAAGGGTCGGTTTCACCAACCAAGTAAAAGCGATTTAATCTTGATTAATTGGCACTTAATCTCGATTATACATTTTTTGGGGTTCCACCAAGTAGTTAAACTCGATTTTCTCTTCTTAAGCGAGATCAAGTTTTAACTGCTCGAATTTGGCCACGTAACTTCACAAATCTCGCTTAAGTTCAAAATAAAATGATGCGAGCACTGTATAATTTGGTATTTGAAGACAATACAGACGATGAGGACTCTATTCCTGTGTATCGGCCTCACCGGATTCTAGAAATAAATCATTATTTTGACGAATATGATGATACAGACTTCCGAATACATTTCCGCTTGTCAAAACAATCAGCCCATTCATTTTTATTATACATATGACGTTATGTTTCACGTATGGTATTTTCAGTTTAACAAAAACTATACTGACGAGAAAATAAGTCAACAATTCTGTGTAGATAAACATTAAATTGTACACTCTTTGCTATTACAACAGTAAAATAACGTAAATTATATTCGCTGGACCATCTTCCCCGCTCTTTCTTTCTGGCTTTGCTCCAAAGTCACCCAGGGGTACCTAGCACTCCTAGGTAGTATGGCGCGAACACTCTCCCTTAAGAACGTTGTACCAAAGTTTCCAAGTGAAGTAATGTCTGCATAAATAATAAACATGCACGCATTCGGCAATCTGCAACAAGTGTTCTGGTATTTCCGACACAATCAAGGCAACTCAGCTCACACAACCCATCGTGCAGCCAAGTTTAACTAATCTCTGGTAACTTAAACTCGCTGTGTTGGAACGCACCTCTAACATAAACTCAGGTTTAACTCTTCATCGAGTTTTGTTAATCTCGCTGTGTGGCAAAGTTAAACTTCGTTGGTGAAACCGGCCCTAAGACGGTGAGTACAGACTCACAATAATACATAAGCGGGTGTTCATAAATACAACCTGATAACTTTGGTGTGTGGTTCTTCCTCAAAAGAGAATAGGTTGAAATAATACGCGATCTAGAGCATAAGTATGTTCCAGAAGTGTGTAGCTAGTAATTGAATAATTGCTGTGTCAGATCGTCTTGATAGTAACTCAGCAAATATAAAAAAAGTAAATCTCCGGGTGATTTTTAAAATACTTGCTCTTAATAATCCCATCAACTACATGTTAGTATGAATTTTAAGACACTGCGCGATTTGGAATTTTTTTTTTTAATCTCTCAAAAGTGATCAAATCGGCTTTCTCAAAATTAATGAACGTATTCGTTCAAAATTGAGGTATACAGTTGCATTGGACTTGACTCAAAGTCCCACAGTAAAAATGACAGAAACCGATGAATACTAAGACGGCGGCTACAGACTCGCTTTAAGACGTAGCCATATTCGCATGCTTGTTACAGGTTCATCTACCCACTCTGCAACACCACATGATGTGAAACATACGTTCGCGTATTAAAAAGCTTGTCTGACTACATCCTTTACGAGGTACGTGATCGGTTTGCTGTAACGCGACCTCTTCTATTAATCACGTGTTCGGCCGTAGATAAAATAACTTACACAGTTGCGTGTAGCCATCTTCCGTGTGAATGTGTTCGGAGTTGTAAATTTATTCCGCGCCACTCTGCGCGACCTTGAGAACGAAACCTCTTCTCGCTTGGAATGTTCGGTCTTCTTGTTTTCATCACGTTAACATATTTAGCGAATTTGAAACATTTTATAATCACTTTAGCAAAGGAATCTTCGCACACACACACACACACTCTCTCTCTCTCATATATATATATGTATATATATGTATATATATTATTTATTTATGTATATACATATATAACTTGCTTGAAATATTTATACGTATCAACAATTCAAGCAGACTTTAAAGGCAGTCACTTCCAAGGACGACTTGATAACAGCCGGTCAGATACGGTTTTAGTAAATTAACTGTAAAAGCACAACCGACTTTCTTGAGCTCTTTGTACGCATCAAGGGTTTTTGTAATCTTATCTTCGTCTTCGAGAAATCTGGTTTATATACCTTTTATGTAGACTGGAGTGCAACATGTTCACTTTAAACATAATTTGTGATGATATTTTCAGACGTAAATAAATGTGCTGTCCCACTCACTATGTAGGCTACATAGCTCTATAAGACAATATAAAAGTTTTTTTACCAAATTTAGTGGCACAGCAACGTTTATGTTCCAAAATGTGGTGTATATATACAGTACGCTTTACAACTATATGTGTATGTGTGTGCGTACAAACAAATGACTATCTGTCTGTTTGTTTGCACCGTATGCGTTGTTATTACACAAATCATTTGATTACGAATAAACTTTGGTGAGTTGTGCGTGCGCTCGTGACGGTTTCTAACAAAAAGTAGCAATACGCGGTGGAACGAGGGCAAAGCAGGGCAGGGAGTGAGTCAACTGGGTACCCAAAACATTCAGTGAAATTTTTAAATGAAAAATTTCTTAAATATGTCACTTTTAATACTATTATTACTATAAATATTATTACTTGTATTAAATTTGAGTGCCGAAATGTGTTTGTCAAACAACTTTTATAAAACTATTAAATTAATTTTTTTAATGTTCAGTTTTGAAAATATATTGATAAATACATATAAGTCACGAGGACAAACCATGGTAACCCACAATGTACCACAACTGAGTTATGTACATTTAAAGATAATATACAATATGACAAAGAAATTTAATTTAAATAGCAGTGTCCATAAATTTTGTTTTTAAGGGGGTTCCCTACCTGCGCTTGGAATGCGTTGCAGCAAGTTGCGAGTATTCATTTTTTAACGGAAGTACTCAACGCGCTTCAAAATGGTTCGTCTACGAAAAGAAGACACACGTCAGTGTATGACGCCATAAGCTCAAATATTCGGTACGCGTGTTTTAAATATGATTTTCGGGCCTCCCAAAATGGCTATAAACGGCTTTTTCAGACTGCCGTATCTGGGATTATAGAAACCAGAATCTAAAAACGCACAAATAGAAGCACGCGTTGGACTTTAAACTATACTTATCACAAATAAAATGATATGGTCACCGCTTAAAGTCCCATAGGAAAATGAATACTAGTACAGGTCTACGCGCCAGTTGAGTGGCTCGCACGTAGAGGTCAAACTACGTTACACACGTCGGCCGCCGCCGCCGGCGACCTTGCGCTTTATCGATTTTCTGCCTCGCACACACAAACGCAGTCTATATAGGGAACCGCCTTAACTACTGTACAATCCAACCAGTGAAAAATAATCAATTACACAATAATTGAAAAATATACAAAATATTCAAATATTCAATGCCCAAATGTATTGGGAAGATGAAGAAGACAAATAAAAACATATTTCGCAAATAACCATGTGTCGGAAACAAATAGTTTAGGAGTAATGGATATTCAGGGGTATTGGGTGTGATTGAGAAGACGACGTCGGTAATTCTTTACGGTACTTTATTTATTGAGCAATGTCACAATAAACGTTGCAATAGCCGGTATCGATGTTGCAGGGTGTCCCGTGTTCGCTTATACGTGGGTAGTACTGTGTGTGTTTGTACCTGCTACACACATTCCTGCACCTACCTACGCCTCCGAGTTAACAGGGGCAAAGACACGTCCATGTCAATGTAGTCCCACAGTGAGAAGTGGAGTGGTGTGAGGTGCAGGAAACTTGTATGTAGCACTAGCCAACATGACAGTTGCAGTATCAACATGCACTGAGGTTAATGGCGCTCGTTTTGAACATTTACTGTAACATTGATCGAAAAAATAGTACTGTAAACAATTACCATTGGTGTCTTCTCTATCCCACCTGACACCCCTGAATACTCATTACTCCTAAACTATTTGTTTCCAACACACGGCTATCAGGTGAAATATATGAGTATTTGTCTCCTTCATCTTCCCTATCAATTTGGGCATTGAATTTTTCAACAGCCATTGCAAATATGACTATTTTATAGGTGTAATAAGCTACGAAAGAGTGGCCTGCAATATAATCAATATTGCACTATGTTTGTGTCTTAGCGATTAATATTTTATATTGAAATCTACAGTATGAGTTTACCACTGCGTTTCTGCATAAAACTCAAATGTTTAAAAGTTGTGGGTTACCATTGTTTCTCCTCATACCCTTCATACGTTCACGTTTGACGTAAGATAATTTGGATAACTTTCACTGAACTTTTACACCACACATAGAGGCAAATTGAATACCACGCGAACGAAATTGCGGAAATACGCTGGTATAAAATAATTTAAACCGTCAATGCCTATATGTTACAGATTAATAGAGGGCATTAAATGCATTTTCTGCTATTGAACTTGAATAGTACTTAAAAATATTATTAAATAAAATGAAGAGATTCAACCCCTTTCATATACCAGTATGTCGAACACGACTGTTTAGTTTTAAGTTAATTCACTGCGTACTGCGTGGAGATAGTTTCTTCGCTATAACGCTGAACAGCCAGTAATTCCTGCAGATGCTACACAGATCGTATCATCTCGCTGAACGTTGCGAATATCACGTGGACGAGTGTTTCTTGGAGTTTCTCCACAGAGTGGGTTGTTCATCAAACTGAGGAACGACTGTTTGAAACTGCTCGCCCTCTGGGCACGTTGTTCAACACAGGACCTGATGTACGGTTCCAAACTGTGTTACGGTTCACAGCGTAAGAAGCTGAATGCGGCGAACTTGATCGAGGCCAGCTCCGTGTTCGTCCCTGTGCAGTGTTCCTTCCAAATTTCTTTCTCGACTAGAGAGTAAGTGGAAGTCCGTCTGTCTAGCGGTGCATCAGGAACATGAGTTTGCGGGTGAGTCGACAGAATCGAACGTAGCTTATACAACCTGCGAAGATATAATTCGTTTTCGGGGAAAAAAATTTGTTCATGTCTGCGTCACTTTTTGAATGTCAGAATTCACGGTTTCTCTTTCTTGTCTCACTTCTTGAATGCTAATACGTTTATTCTGCAACATGACCTTGAAAACAAATACCATCTGGGGAAACATAACTTTCACTGAAGACTAGTGTTACAATTAACGTATTTAAAATTTTACTTATGTGTCTGCGCATTAAAAAAAAGATCTACATAAATCTAGTTGGTATCAGCAAAACATTAGGCTGTTTATAATCATATTGTCTGATCAAATAATAAGCACGATATTATGGGCAGTATAATTGAACGTATTACACAACATTATGGACTATTTTAACATCTTCAATCGCCATCAGTAACTCCAAATTGGTTACAATTAATATGCTCGTAAATGGATAATATTTATAAGCTAGAACACCATTATTTTAATTAATATATTCCACTGCAGTCTGCTTTAATTTTCAGGTTTTGATCACTGTGAAACTCAATATTGGCAGGATTAAATGCAATTACTAAATATAGAGGTAAGTTCACTAAACTTAATAGTCAAATAGGATAAATTTTTTACTTAACAGTAATGTTATTGTTTCAATTGTCTCTGTGGTCCGAATTCATGCAAACAGAAAGCCAACTGACAGTTATCGCATTATTGTTTAAATAGTTAGTACACGCCAGTTTTTGTTTCTTTTGAGTCACGGAAACGAGGAAAGCGATAGTGGAATATAACACGTACGCCGAACACCTCATCGCCTCTAGGCGCGAAGGACTAAACTAGCGGGCAGTGTTTTCGTAGAATATATTTTTCAATGGGACTTAAGGCGATGACACTTTATTTAATTTGTGGAAAATATGTCATCAAGTTCAAAGAAGGTTTCTATGATTTGGTTTCCCGATTACGGTTGATAAATTCTCAGCTACAACAGCGTGAAAAGTAATTTTTAGCACTTTTTAGGTACTTGGAAATCACGTTTTTAATTAGCGGACGGCATTGTTATAAACATAGGGATACAGTTTTAAATGTGTCTTCTTTTCGTAGACAAACGCATTGAAAACATTTTTAATAGTTATACGAGAAAAAATACTTTCCGTACCAGCTACAGTACGTCTCACCTCCAGGTTCACTAACTCTAAGTAACATTTGCCATACTTTGTAATTTATGGTTTGAAAATACCAAAGATAATTTCAAAAAAGGGGAAAATATCATGTTTGTTCACGGTTAATTAGTTTTATCAATTCTCATAGGAATCCCGTGTAAAAGAAATCACGGAATATGAGTAAACATCATATTACACACGTACTTTAAATGTACGACTTCACTAAGAAGAAAGTAAAGTAATGTAACACCTGAACTACAATATATGTATTTCAGCTCAGTGAAGTCTTAAAACTATGTTTCTCGCCATTTACAGCTACATAACGTACTTTATTTCCGCTGGAGCTGAATCTAACAGTATTTATTTTCTATTGACTCTTGTGACGTATTTCAGACTTTTCACAATACCGCAGAAAACTACTGCTGTAGATCCAGTTTCTAATTCCTCGCCCAATAGTTTTACAAAGATTAAATAAATTTTAAAGCAACATAATTCCCATACCGATCACTCCCCACGTTTTTCTTGTCACAAATATATCATTATTTGTACCAGATTTTTGTAACCATAAACCACATAATGTACCAGATTTTTGTACCCTGAGTATCAACATTTTTAAAAAATGAAAATAAGCTACAAACCAAAAAAATTACTTTTTTTGTGAAGTAACGGTGTATTATTTTGCAAAACTCACACAAAATATTTCATCTTATAGTCACTCTTAGTCTTCAATTTTTTTCACAAAGTATTCCGGTAAATAAAAGTTCTGAGTTTTTACAGCAATGTGAAGAAACCTACGTAGCGTGTCCTTATTTTAATTTATTGAAAGCGATACGCTTAAAACTCCACGTTATTTAGCAGAGAATATAGTATTTTTTTAATGTTAGTTTATATTTCTTCAATCACAGTAGATCTAGTGTGCTTAGTCTCTCTCTTAGCAATGAAGCTAACACTACTACAGTATGTTCAGCTTAAGAAAGCACTTTTGAAGGCCATCTAGCAAGCGAGGTGGCGCAATGATAAAATGATGGACTCACATTCAGGAGGTCACCTGTTCGACCTCGAAGGCAGCTGCTTGCTCGGAGAATGACATGACATGAAGCCCTACAGTGGAGAAGCGCCAGAATGAAGAGGCAGGGAAGACGGGAGATGCCCGAGAAATCCCACCGCCCACTGACGTCCGTCAAGATCACCACATGCGGAAATGCAAAGACCGACTTCGGCGGGGATCGAGCCCGGATCTCCTTGGTGGGAGGCGAGTGGTCTGACCACTCGGCCACCGTGACTTCACCGATAACCAATGAGAGCAGAAGATGTATGCGTATTTTTTTGCTATCTAGCTCAAATAAAATTATTTTCGCAATCATCGGATAGGTCTATCCCTTGCTATTTCTGATCTCTGAAAAGTCCTTTACTTATTTAAGGTCAGGTTTTTATGAACTGCAGTACTTTTCCTGATTTATTGTCAATATTAAAGCCACTACTTCAGTCAACGTCAAGTGTAAAACTGGGATAACAACGTACTACTTGTATTGTTTGTTTTGGTGACACTTAATTAATAGGGTGTTGCTAAGATAATGAATATTCACTATACATTTTGAGTAGTTACGCCCATCTACGTAAATCATATTCGATTTATGATGTTAAATAAGGTAATCGTTATTGCGAGGTTAACATAGAAGAACTCGGACGACTGTGAAATTATATTCCAAAATATTTGATATGTGTAATGTAATTTACATTGTTTAAATCAGAATTGAAGATGAAAAAAAATGTAATTTAGAAGTGTTACTTAACGAAGAGAAGCAGGTTTAGTTTTCTGCTTGCATAGTTCAGTTAAAAATTAGTGGACCGTAGATTTTTTTTTTACGTTTGAGGCACAGAAATGGGGAAGGCGATAAGTCGAATATAACCCGTGCGTCAAACACCACATCGCCTCTAGGCGCGAGGGACTAAACTAGCGTGCAGAGTTTACGTAGTTACTGTTTCTCAACGGGACTTCAAGCGATGACCCTGTTATTTTATTTGTGGAAAGTATGTGGTAAAGTCCAATGTAGGTTTCTATGGCTTAGTTTTACAATTACGATCGAGATATTCTCAGCTACAGCAACGTGAAAAAGTCATTTTTAGCACTTTTGAGGAGCTTGATAATCATGATTTTATCTATCGAACTGCATTTTTAAAATCATAGGGACTTAATTTGCAGTGTGTTTTCTTTTCGTAGATAAACGCATCAGAAACATTTTTAGTAACTATACATGAAAAACTACTTCCCGTACCAAGCTACAGCACGTCTCATGCACTAACTCTTAAGAGTAAATCAACTTCGAGAGTTGTACACACTTGTACTGAATGAGTGCAAGCAGACGTTTGTCTTTCAGCCTTCTTCTTCTTCTTTCTCTGCCACCTGCTGATTTATATTTATTTGAACTTTCCAGCGAAAACATTTCTACGCCATGCGACGTGGTACTTTTAAAAATTAAATATGTTTTGGTGTTTGCGCGGAGGAATAAAAAGTCGGTAAGTTCCGTTTTCCTGAGTAGCACGTTGTCACTGTCCTGGTAGACGGTTACTGTACTAGGTTTGTCGATATTGTTGCTCATGATTATCTGCCCGCTAGTCTCAGTAATATGTATGTTTGAATTACGTCGAAGGTTACGAAGGTGAAGGCGTAATCAGTGGCCTGCCGTCCAAACTTATGACGCTTTGCAATACTTGCAACTGACACTCGTATGCATCCCGACGCATAAACTGGAGATAACTGGTTGTATCACCCGGGTCTACCGCCTTGCAACTCGACGAAATCTTTCGAAAAAAGCGTCCCGACGCCTGAATTTACGACTAGCGGCGGCCTTTCAGCCCGCCGTCCCTCACGGCTCGACGTCTCTCCGAAAACCGTTAACAAAACCTTGCCTTGCTCCTGTTTTGGCGCCAACATCCCCCCGTTTGCCCTACAATATTTGGTTCAGTTAGGGCAATCAAGAACCAGCTTTCGAGGGCAGTAGCTTCCTGCCATTGCTGTATTTATTACATAATTATTAATTTCATTTCACTCCACTACGACAACTACCATTTTTTCTTAATACCTAAAATTATACCTAGATATTATAACGAATTAACATTTCTATCTTAAACAGTACGGCTTGCTTTCCTCCCCACTCGGCCGGCTGCTAGGAGTTATATGAGCGGTAGTTGGGAGCGAGAAGGCGCAGATGCTTGCTATGCACCTGCTAGTTTCCACAAAGACGAACTATGTACATTTAGGTTTTTCCTAAATAAAATCCTGTATATAGATAATTGCTTAATGGAAATTGTTCCGTCGGCATCCTGACATGATGACGTGACGAATGAATGACGGCATGACATGTTAATTATTACATCTGCAATGTACGGCAACTGATTACACTTGATGGTTGTTACCCTTATTAATTGTGGAGGCGACTATATTGCACGTCACTGCCAGATGGACGACATGAAACCTGAACACAAACCAGTATAGGCCTACTCGTAGTCTGACTCTAAAGAGACCGTGGCTGGTGTAGTGCACTAGAGAACTCGCCTCCCACCAAGGCGGTCCGGGTTCGATTCCCGTCGGGGTCGCTCCACAGATTCTCGCATGAGGGAATCGTGCCGGACTATGCCGCTGATCGGCGCGGTTTTCTAGGGTATCTCGCGGTTCCCTCTCTCCCTCATTCTAGCACCGCTCCATACTCTCGTCATGTCACCCCTCGCCAGCGCTAAATACCTAGATGTTAAGTGCTGACCAGAATCACTTCACTTCACTGATTCAAAACCCATACAGCAGAGGTGGACGTAGCCATCACACCGAAATTACAACTGTGTCAAAGCAATGATGTTTGTTTGTAAAACCTATTTGCCAAGATAATTAACTCTACCATATATTAAACAAGTATTTTGCCTAACTAATAAATTAAACAACTTAAATCGTATTAGGGCAAAAAACGTACGTAAGAATTTACGAGAAATTTGATCACCAAGATACAAATTTACTTCACGTGTTTCAGAAATGTATGTTGTTTAAACATATGCCATGTTGTCTGCAGTTATACCAAGATGTTTCGGCAGATAGTTTCAAAGGAACTAGTTTTTAAAACAAACGGCAAGAGAACCGTTGACGCAGTTTGTTGGGGAACACCCAGTGTTGTCTGCAGTACACGGCATATGTATAGGTGCAGTACAAGACCTGACGGGATGATTAGGGAGAAGGGGAGGGGAGGGTAGATTGGGGGTCAAATGGAAACACAGCGGTGTCGATGGAAGATGGTATTCTGGGCTCGGAAGATGTCGCACCACGCGGCGTTGAAGGATGAGGGCAATTATCGAGAACAGCATCCCCTCCTCCCTCTCGGCATCAACCAGGCACCATCGGGAAACATTGCAGACGTGTACAAGCAGTATGATACACGTGCAGGGGTGTGTATTTGCATTAGCTTCCTACCTGAGAGAAGTCACAGGAGAAATCAACTCCAATCCTCGTGCGATTCCTCTTCAACTACTACTGTAAGCATTCACGGTAACGTTAACACGTTCGAAACCTTGATTATTTACTTACATTTAGGGCCGGTTTCACCAACGAAGATAAACTTTGTGGAAAATTGAGATATTTTTATCGAGATAAAAATTTAAACTAGAATTTTAATCGCTATAAAGTAGTGTGTGTTTCTCCACGACTTATCCTCTTCCGACATAATCGAGATAATACAATCCAGATTTTCATTACAAAATCCCGATTTTCGTTATGAAACCTCGATTTCCGGAATAAAAGTAAACAAACGTCGCGAGTAGATTAGTTGTTATTCAAGTCTTGTAACGATAAAAAAAGAATGTAAACGAAATAAATTACGTGTTCCGACAAAAAAAACACGAAATTAAAATGTATCGTCAGAAGAGAAAAGTATTTTGTTAGATTTTGTGACAGAACATGTTAACATAACTGAAAATAAACGCACGGATGCATTTGCACAGCAGGACAAAATGAAACAGTGGCAAATTATTGCAAGTAGTTTAAACTGTGTCAGGAGTTCATCATAGGTTTGCAGGTAACCTGGAATCTGTTTGGGAAAATCTGAAGATGACCACACGGAAACAGTATGCAAACGAAAAAGTTCATATGGTAACTGGGACAGGTATGTGTGTTATAAAAATTTTTGGATTTTGGATTACAAAGTGAAACATTTTAATCTGTGACTTACTGAACAGAAGTAAAAGGAAGTAAAGTAATTAACTGTATTCATTTTTTTAAAGGAGGAACATCCCCCCATCCTTCCCATAGTAGGAGCGATATTGGACATTGCTACCCCGGAGACTGAACCTAGTGTAAGTAGCAGACTTTACAAAGAAGGTTAAAATGTTACAGAGCTAAACCTAATAAAGAAACTTAACAGTAAGATACATTTAAATGTTTAAATTTTCCACACAAGAGGTTTTCTTGTTGTTTGCTTTCAGCAGACTCTTCTTAATGGAGACTGGTCCCAGTACACTCCCTCAATGCTCAGAGGTCCGATATGTCCTGCTCTCATATCAGAAAATAATGCTAGTTTAACACCATCAAGTACACCAGTGATATACCCTTGTGGCAAAGAAACGGTTCTGGTAAGCACTGAGCAAGGTAACTGTGAAAGTACTTCAAGTTACATTGCCGATAATTGTAACATTGTTGCGAAATCAGTCCCCGAGTGTCGCTTGCTAAACATCGTGGGGAAGTCTTCCTGTACTCAGAGACGGCGGCCAATATTGCAGTCCAGCAAGAAAAATGAATTAAGTGCCCTCCATAAAGCTAAAATTTAACTAGTTGAATTAAGTTAGAAATGTGTGACAGAAGAAAATGAAGCCATGAAAGAACTGCGTAAAGTGAGATTGCAACAAGAACAAGAACGGCTGAAACATGGAAAGCTACAGACTAAACTTTTAACTCTACAGATTCCAAATTAAAGAAATATTTGGGTGTTTTATAAATTTCCGTTTTATATATCTGATACATAATTTTTGTTTGTAACTTTATTTACACTGAGCATTAGTGTGTCTGAGTTTGTATATTTGTAATGAAACCTAGTAATATCGAAAATCATTCTCTATATGTTTTTGACATTTGTAGCATTAAAATACATTTGAATAATAAAAATTATAAATAAAACTATTTTACAGTGCTTATGTCACTTGATCCTTACTGAAACATATTCAAAAAATTTTTAAGATTTTTTTGTCCATGACATCTACAACAAACTGAAACAAAAAAAAGACGTATTAAACACGATAGTAACTTGTACACATAATCGGATGAAATAAATATAATTTATTTTTACCTCCTGAAATAGTTCTCAATTAATTACCGCCTCACTACATATCTGGCCCTCCTCTCTACATTTCCTTGGTGATCCCAAACGTAACCATCCTCAAGCAATTCAGCCCATATTTTTTTCACAAATGATGTTAGGATCATCTGGTAGCACTTCTTCGCCGACTCGTATCAAAATATTATGCAGTACTGCAGTGGCCACAATGATTGGGAAAGCATGCTCTAGGCTGACTTTCAGTCCTATAACTAAGACTGGAAAGCGCCGTTTCCAACATCCAAACATTCGTTCTACTGGATTCCTAGATCTTATTTGCAATTCGTTGTACAGATGTTCCTGGCGACTTGTGGGATTGTCCAAAAGAGGCATTATATATTTGATACAAGCGTAGCCTGAATCCACAAGCAATACTGAATCTCCATATGCTCCTCTTTAAAAAAAAAATGCTCTTCTATTACTGTTATTAAAGACCGTACTATCGTGTGTGGATCCAGGCCATCTGACAAAAATATCTGTGAATTCCAAATTTGGGTCACAAATGGCTTGAATGTTGATAGAAAATTACCCTTTCTGTTCCTGTCAAGCTCTGCATTTTCTCCTAAAAAATTATTTTCTGTATTAACAATAGTCATGGACGTAACAGTCATTTTAATGCTGTGCTCAATGATATTCTTCAAACCTGGTGACCGTATTCTGACATGGGTGCAATCCATTGCACCAATAGCCCTGGGAAATTTTGCAACTTGATAAAATTCCATTTGGGCCAAATTAATTTCTTCTCTGGTCTCAGGAAATCTTATGAATTGAGGCCGAAGAGAAGCGATTGCGCAAGTAACCCTGTGGATTATTCTGTGTGCTGTGGGTTTATTGCAACCAACATAGGCCCCAACAGACAGCTGGTTATATCTCGTTGCATAAAAAGCGAGTGTTGCGAGAAGCTAATTCATGGGTGAAATTTACATTTTCCTAAAAACTAAAATCACATATATTAAAATCAATATTGTTACTCTACATTCATTACAGAATTTATAATGGATGCTGGTATTCAAATAAACCTACCTGCCAGAAGGGAACTATAGTTGATTTTCAATATGTTCAAGTACTAACACAACTGATTGTTTCGAAAGACGAAAGTGAATCTTGAACACCTCCTCGTCATACACTTCAAAATAACCGCGTCTTTCAGGAATCCATCGTGGCCGACGTTCGTGAAAAGGTTCTTCATCGTCACTGTCCTCCTCGAAAATTAAATTATACATCGCCGAGCCATTTTTCCTCCAAAAATATAATGTACCCAGTGATATGTTAGTTTATGCTTTACATCTTTATCCAGATAATCTTACTTTATCCACCAAATTCGGAGGTTTAAGTATTTCATCTCGATAACATCAGAAAATCAAGATAAAGTGTGTGGTGAAACACAACAACCAGATAATCGAGAAAATTTTGTACTTTAAATCGATAAAATAGCGTTATCTCTGTTGGTGATACCGGCCCTTAGACGAAGTACGTTTTCACAACTTGATAAGGTAAACATAATCTCGTTGTTAGTGAGTTTTCTTCTGAAAAATCATCTTTTACTCGTATACCCATATGTGCAGTAAGTTTCTGACCTGAAGATACTGTTTCTTGTATCTAGAAAGGTAAAAGATTATTACCTATGGACGCCATTGTCGTAGGTTATTTAAAATGTACGTAAAGATGAAAACAGTAGCAGTGAAAGTTGCTATAAATATAATTATTTAAAACTTCAGGGCTCCATCTCCTAAAGATAAAGGAGAAGAGACCACCTTGGCATCTGTAGTCATGATATTTAACTTCCAACGCGTGCTATAATATCACATATTTTCAGACCTAGTTAGCGTGCTAGTGAACTACAAACAGCGTGTTCGGGACGTATAATCGCGTAAGTAAGGGCGACACTCCTTGAAGCATCAGGCGTTCTACTGAATTCTATCATCCCATCGTGGAGAGGTTTGATTTGTTGAATCGGGTCTATCTGTAATCAGAGAAAAAATTCAGACAATCAGTGAAAATTCAATATTGTTCCTGTTTAGAATTTAACAAATTGAGTAATAACAACGGTGCATAGATTTTGCAAAACTAAATCATTAGCATTACGGATAGCAATGGAATTATCTAATTTGTTATTACTAACAACAAAATGTGCTCAGTGTTCAGTTTGCTTTCAGCAGCTTGGAGTGGGACGTAAAAGAACGTTATAAAAGTCAGTCGAATCACGGAAGTCAGTATAGTAAAATGAAAATATTATCAGTCTTAGGTAACACGTTGGTCCAGAAAACATATTGGCATAGTGACACATTTGTTTAGCATAACCGCATGCGCCGGAATCAAGTATACGGAATTTTGGCCAAAGTGAAATTTTTTGTGTACGCTTAGAATTTTAACAATTTACACAGTACGTAGTTTTTTAATGAAGCTTGGCTTATTTATTCGTTATTAAAACGTTTTCTTACACACTCACACACTCAAACGTGTTCATGCAAAGTTGCTGCGATATTTCTTAACGTCTTTGGCGCACACATCGTCGCGACATGAGATCATTCATTCTTCATTTTAATATCCTTGTGTGCTCTGAATGGCCAACCCACCTAATAATTCAAATTCTCTTGATATTTTGAAACGTCAAAACCAGTTCTAGCGGAAGTTTTATGTATGCTACAACTCTTATTCGAGAAAGAAAATTACGGCGCACGAAACGTTATGTGGTTCTGTATTTATATTAAACCTACTGTGTACGTTTAAATTTCGTTTTGTGAAATGAGGATAAGAAGGAGTGAACTGCAAATAATGTTGGTTTGGTCGGTTGTGCACGTTCGAAATAAACTACTCCCGGACATTGTAACCTGATAGTTATTAAATGAAGCGTAAGAATTCTAAAATTACCACAACAATTTATATTTCCTCTTTCGATAACGTATTTCAGTTGATTTACACTGATCGCGTCTTTCTTGTCCGTCATCGTTCCAGTTGTAGTTGTGTGAATCCCACCGAATGAAGTAAAATTATTTTCACGGTTTTTCACAAAATACTTTCCAGTCCTATATATGAATATGCAGTTTATAACGTCAAACATTTAAAGTGTTACCAAAAATTATTTTGAACGAAATGATAAACTATATTAAGTAGCTAAACAAATTTCTTTCGCAATTTAGGAACGTGTATATGAATCGTAGTTTTGTATGTGCAGTCCTGTTCAAACCAATCCGTGTGTAAATATACACTCCTATTTGTGGAATTATCCATCCTTCTTATAGAAAAATTACATTGTAATTGCACTACAGAGAATATTTTCTTTGTCGCTCAGTGTGAGATTAGGTAAGTGGGCTTTAAGTATCGTCGACAGCGATGTCGTTAGAGATGGTGACGCAAAACTTGGTTCCACGACAGGAACTGGGAGAGGAGTCGACTTCAGAGCAACTCTAAACATAATGCTATAGTGGATACATTCGTCCTAAAATGCCGTACATATGAGCTTGATAGGTAAATGTTTCAATTATTCGACTTTTTTTTTTAACTTATTTCTGCGAACTATTAACCGCGATTTTTTAAAGGAAAATTACGGTGTTTTATTTATTATTATTATTTCATTTTTTTTTCGTCTTAGTTTTATATGGCAAAATTAATACGTAGGCCCTACGCCTTTTCTTACATTTAACCTTTGTTTGTATAAGTTACCTATTTAAGAAATAACAAACTTGCGAACCTTGCTTTTACCAGTACAAATAAGCAAAATTAGTTGATTTAGCAAAAAAGCTTTGCTTTATATGAAAGAAAGGATGATTAATAACTTATATTATAATATCATGAAGTTTGATTGAACACAACCATTTTTAAGAAGAAGCTTCTATTTTAAACTGAACTAACGCGTTTAATGTAAAAGACTAATTCGTGAAACAAGTAGACTAGAACTCACGAAGCCAGTTCTATAAAACACTAATATTATATATTGCCCTGTTTTCCATAGTATATAAGATGGTGTATGGTTAATACAATATGTCAGGTGTGGTGTCAATTTCGTCATGGCTTATTTTAAAGTAATTTGTCTTGGTACTTGTGAAAATGTTTTACTGGATGGATTGTTCTATGTAACGTGTATACAGGCGCAGGTAGGAGAGGAAGTATTGCCACGCCCTGGCGTCTTCCGGCGAAACAGAGCACCTTGAAGTTAGTACAATCAGGACGATGCTCTTTTGTTCCGCTACCCACTTTTTTCAGCTATTATCTCCCCTTAATTATTACGACGTTTAGGATGAAAAACAGGGGACGGACAGCGACTGGAAAAATGGCTCTGCGGGAATGGAGAGATTGGAGGATCGCAAGCAGCTGTTTTAATCGCATCAGCTCACGTCATGCGGCCATAACGGCGCAAGTCACTGTCGCATGCCCAGCGACAATTCCTCACACAGGCACTGGGCGTCCGTCATTTCGCGAGATTCTGGCCCCATCGCCGCGTTCCGCACCGCGGGCCAGTTGTCTGCTGGGGGGGGGGGAGAGGTGGCTAGAACCCCCTCCCCACGTCTGCAGGGACAAGGCCGAAAGGAAAAGGTAGGCTCAGGATGGGGAATGGGAGGGACTGGTGTATCCTTGGTTTTAATTAAAGCAAGAGAAGGAGGAATGGAAGAGGCGACGTTGATAATGGCCGTTCTCTCCCTGCTGGGTCCATCTGATGTAACAACACTGCCCAGCACGCATTCAGCCATGTTGCCCGCGCCATCGTGTTGGTAGTACTGCGAGATCTGACCTGGACATGTGCAGGCCGTTAAAGGACGAGACAGATGGAAGTCAATTTTAAACATTTTCGCGCTTAGCTTTCAAGAAGAAATATGAATACGAACACTATCGTACGTCTGCGAAATTAAGAGGTTATTCCATTGTTTCAGACGTACCCACGCAATACTCATCAACCTGATTCTAACCAAGGCATACTCTATTTATAGCAATACAAATATTAGGCGTATCAAAACTGTACAAGCGTGTTATTAAGGAGACTGCCATTCTTATTCCAGCTGCGTTCTATAAAATCAAGTTTAACAAACGGTTACATTATAAACACGATACAAAGAAAACTTATTTTATTATAATATGTAGTCAACTATTCCTTACACTTGACATCGGTGAACGCAGCTCAAAAAAGAACCGCTGTGTTTTCATAAAACGCAAATATAATTGTGATATGTGTAATACTCTTATTGCTATAACAATAGTAAGATCGCCGATTACAAATTTCCTACTTTACTGTGAATTGGTTTTACTGCGATACTGCAGAGTAAAACACGGAACTAACTCCATGCAGTGTTGTCACATTGTGCATGAAAAACTTCACTCTACGAAATTTTCCCACCAACTATTTTCTTCTCTGACTTCGCGTAGGTTTCACTTGCTGAGCATCTTATGATACCGCCGCGGACCACTCTAAGCTCCTTCATACTGTACCATCCTACGACGATAAAACATTCAACTACCTGTTTAAGCTTATTTTTCTCTTATACTATATTTAAATTTTAAAATGAAGCAGATTTAGCAAAACCTTATCAAATATTTCTTTTAAAATTTATTTTATTATTATGTAGTCAATTTTTTTTAATCCGTAAAAATATTGTACTTGACGACTAGTTACTACTTAAAATAATAAAATATATTATTAATATAGAATTATTATTAGCCAAAATTATTACATTTTTCTTTGCGAAAATTGGGTTACGTAGTCAAAACAACACTCAACAATGCATGTGAGGTTCTACGGTAGCTACTCGATTTTAGTATTTAAAAATAATATTGACTAAACAGCGTAAATGGGACTCGCGGCCTAAATGAGATTCAGAAGCCAAGCTGGGTGTAATCAAACGTTTTGAAGTCTACGTCTTACAAATATACAGACACGCAATGAACCAAAATTAGCTTAATAGATCGTCGAGTATTTATTTGTTAAGTACAATTGTTACGTTTGAGTAATGTGTTGGTGTCGGCATCAATCATATCAAACTTGCTTCTTGCAGCAAAGTGACCTCACATAAAACATGATACAGTTTTCTATTTTCGGAAACATTGTTGCACAAGACATTTTCGCGACTTTTTACTATCTCTGGTCATTGTTAACTGTATCAGTTGGCAATGACAGTTAACGGAGCCAACATGATATTATAATAAATGGCTATCCTAGACAACAGTAAGGACCATACTGGTGTGATGGCCAGATCACTCGCCTTCAACCAATGCTACCCGGGTTATATTCCCAAGGCGTCTGATCAAGATTTTACGTGAGAGAAAATTGTGGTGGACGTTCCTAACGATACTGTCGGTAACCCCCCTCCTCCCTTCTTTTCCACCGCATTCTCCATTGTAGGGCCTCGTTCCATGTCCTCCTTCAGGGCTTGGGAGACGCCTACAAGCGACCAGTTCGAAAGTCTTTCAAATATAGAAATTTCGCTAATTCATTTGAGAAGAAGTTAAATTGTGAATTCTCGTATTCGTAAATCATTTTCGTTGGATCACTAATACTGGCACTTTTTTCTTGAAGACTGTGAACTAATAGCAGACCTGCATGAATACACTATATTACTCAAGCTCTACCTTGTGCTTGTACAACTGGCCACTCACTGGATCCGCAGACAATATACAAGTATCTGAGGACTGTGCCGTCCAGCCTGCAAGTCGTTCAACCCACGACTCTAAACACGGGGATCGAAGCTCTGTCCTTATGCGCGCTCTATCTGTCACAGACAACAGCGTATACCAGCATTTCAAGCCAAACATTTACCCAGTGACGTGTTTCTGGGAAACAATACATCCGCCGAAAATCCGTACCTTCGATTCCGATGTTTAGGATTGCGCTAAACGAATGCGTAAAGTCACTGATTATTTTCCACCATCTTTAATCTTCAGAAGTATTTCAGCTTGCTGCAGAATGTCTAAATAATGAATTCAGCTCTTTACGTCCTGTAATACAGCATTCTACAATTGACTACTTTGTTAGCACTAGACCAACAGAAACACATTTAACAACCGCCATTGTGAAAGTTATTGAGGTTAGATTTCAAGTTCTTGACAGACAAAAAGGTCTTCGTTTGTAACAGTTATAATTTAAGGAGGTTATCTAATCAGGTTCGATTATTGTAAGCAAATTTCATAAGAAGGTTGTTTTGGTCGTAGCAGTACGTAGTTAGGTACTGGCTTCACAGCTATAGTTTGCCATGGGTTTGCGGCAATGTGTCCGAGTACAAAGAATATCGCTCTTTCGTCGTAATAATTTATCTGCCGTACAAAGACTTTACGTACAGTACAGGTACAATTACTAAAGAATGAAATAATTGAGTCTACAGTTGAATA
The DNA here is from genome assembly GCA_003012365.1 of Medauroidea extradentata. NCBI lineage: Eukaryota > Metazoa > Arthropoda > Insecta > Phasmatodea > Phasmatidae > Medauroidea > Medauroidea extradentata. Next base: position 56,434 of record PNEQ01072801.1, read on the forward strand.
CAGGTAAACATGTTCCAGTTCATCCTTTTCAATATCAACCATATATAAATTTATGAATTTAAAGTAAATTACTCTAATGAACTGATAATAATTATTTATGTAATAATAGTAAATTATTTGGTAAATGTTTTTTTTTATATTCTTAGTAATGCCAATGGCAAATAGTAGCAAAAGACTGATTTCAATTATAAAATTACGTTATGATTAATATTGCACCCTTATGACTATTTTTGTATAAAAATAAAGACTAACACAATATGGAATGGTTATAATTTCTCGTATCCTAATTGTTACTCATGCGTAATATGAGTATAGCTCGTCACCGTATTCAGTCAGGATTTAAATGATCTTGCCTTGGGAACCAAACCTTACGTAAACAAATACTATTCTGCAATAACTAATTACAATTAGTTGTAGATATATATGACCATCGCAGACATAAAATTCGCTAAACTTACTTGATATATACTATTACGCATGGTTTAGTTACCACACAAAACGCTGGTATGTTATTTTTTCCCTGAAGTTTTCACATTGTATAACATATAAATATTTTAATGCCTGAATCAGTCTCAGAAGGTTATTTCCGTCACGATGTTTGTTACCATGTTGCAAAATACTTTAAGCACGTCACTAACCGCATTCATACTGACGAGTTGAACGGGCACAGCCTACAGGAGACGACACTCAAATTGTTACATCGGTTTATCAAATTCTGAAATTAACTTTCATTAGCAAACTAAAACACGAAACGTATGTTTTTTGAAACTTTACTTGTTATTTATATTATATGTATAACAATAAGTTATTTAAAACAATATGTCTGCTTTCCTTAATTAATTGTTTGCAATAATTTTCACAAAACATATTCAGAGCTAAGAATAATGTCGTAACTTTGATCGTAGACTAAGTATGTGACAAAATTTTAAATATAAATCAGTTCTTATATTTAATTCATCGTATAAAAATTGCAATAAAATCAGCATGTTTGTTTTAATAGCCTGAACTTTTTTAAACGAAAACTGTATCCTTATTTTTTATATTGCAAAATATACTATGTTATTAAACTAATTTTAACCGTACTTTGCACGCAAAAATATATCGAGTACGTGCTTCAAGTTTACAATATGTTGACATATTGTAAGACAGTACTCGTGAGAAAAAGAAACATTTCTTACGTTATATACTGGGAAATACCTGATTCCCACAAAATTTATTGTGTAAGTGAAATACGAGCTATATTGTTAACTTTTCATTTTGATTATTACTAATATTTATAAATTCGGCACTATAATATTTGTGTTTGATTTCCAGCGATATTGAAGAAAGTAGGTTAGTTATGCTAGTAACTTTCTGCTTACTATTCTTGACTAATCAGCATATGCAGTTAGGCCATGTCGCTAAGGAACACCTTATATCGAGTAAAACCAAGGAATTGGATTTTCATGTAACTAAATTACATTTTTAAAAAATGTTATTTAAAAACATCTTATTTCCCTTGATTTTCAACGTAACTATAAAATTTATTTTAAAAAAACCAGGATTTTCACGATTTTACACGTAATGTATGTTTATCTTACCATGCACAGTCCAACCTTAATCGTAAACACGAACATAAAATGTTCTGTCAGCATTGTATTTACATATTTATTTGCATGTATGGTAATTAAGTAATTGTATGTGCCTACTTCCACAGCTTAATTTCCAACAATACCTACCCTTGCTTGTGGATGTAAATATGTCAACAGTTTTTCGTGACACAACTGTGAGATTTAAAGGTTTGTTTCATTTATAATGGGTCATATACAGTATATATAGTATACATATTCATTAAACCGGTGTAAAACATCAAACAATTCTTAGTGTGTCACCTTTATTTGATGCCGTTTCTCTGTTCTGCAGCAGGGTTACATTCTCATGCTAATATATGCTGGAAGAATGATAATGCAAACTTATGTTTTTTAACGTAGATTTTTTTTTTCATACAGCACTAACTAATCGATCCTTGTAGTTTAAAAATTAAAAGAATTTTCGTACCAAGTTATATGTTAGAATATTAATTTCAGTTTCCTTTCATTTCGGATATTCATAATTTTCCTTTTATACGTTTGTCGGCCAAGAAACGAATTCAGTGCAAAAATATTTCCCTCGCGGACTGAAACAAGCAGCGTCATTTCCAAAAGAAAATAGATGAGGAAAAATAACCTTCGTTTTCTTTTGCAGCAAGAAACAAAGACAAACGTTTCATTCTTCTCATCAAAGTTTTTTAATAACCAAGTGGGTGGGGCGGCCATTTTGTTTTGCGACGGGTCCCTGAAGGCGTACGGCTGGTAGGAAGGGGACTGTTTGGTTAGACGGAATGAAAGCAGTTTCCATCTCATCTCTTCCTGCGGCAAATTAAATCGCAAATAGATGAGGAGCAAAACTTCTTATCTTGAACTTTTTACATGCTGTTACGTAAGTGCATGGGTAACCCTGGAAATAATTTCGAGATTTTACATTAATATTGGTTGGGAGAAATTTGGACGCTTATTCGAAACGAGAAGAATTTAAGAACACTTTATTGAGACCAGTAATGTTTGCATAACTTTAAATTATTCTAGAAGCTGTCAAATTTAAAGAATCGTATACTACAATTTAACGAAATATGTTTTTTGCTTTTAATTTTTCATTAGACGTTTAAGGACATATTATCTACAAAATGAAGAGTAATTGGATTTCATATGTTCCATGTTACTAATGCGTTTCTAAAACGTGCAAGAAAACTACACGAAGTCGTAAGGACGATCAATTCAAATAAAAAATATATCTTATTAATCTAGCAGAGATATATGCAATTTCAAACACGAAATTAAGATTTTTTTCTTTACAAATGGTTGTAAAGATTTGTTTTAAGTGCTGTACGTATAATCTAGAACGTGCCTGTACTCTTTCTGACTGTACATGCATATTTATTAAACTTCTGACCTCCATTTCTGGACTACTGCCTCCTTGCGCGAGAAGTTATAGGCTCAAGTACTAGGTGATGCACAAATGTGAGATTTATCGGTTTAAAATTGCATGACTCTATCATACATTCGCTTAGCAACTGATTTTAATATCAAAACATGACTGGGCCAATTTGGAACCATTGCATGAGTCAGGCGTTCAGCCAACATCTGTAAAATACGTTGTAGAATCGTCAAAATGTTGCATGGACCCACGCTGTCAAAGCATCGGGCATAAGTAGTAGACATACAAGAAAATAAAATTATATAAACATTAGAAATGTACTTTGGCCCAATGCCGAAATTCCACGTTGGCTTTCTTTGGCCCAATGTTTTATTTGGTTAGATCTACGCCAATTTCCGACAATTTACCAACAAACACTGTGATAATATTATTAATGTAGAACTTTAGTTGGCTAAATACTTGCCGCAGGTTTGGACCGAATTAGTTACTTACTAATTTATTTTATCTACCAATCACATACCCACATGTATTTCAAGTAATGGCTAGATGCAAATTCCATAAACAGCCTACTTAATCCATGTTGAACCAACATACAACAAACGTAAACAGTATGTTTTACAAAATGTAACCAACTGAGTCACCGTTTCGATTAGCGTATTTTTATGAACAAAACCATTAAGTAAATACAATTTTTTTTAAATTGTTACATGTTTATAAAAATGTTGGCAGCACAAAATTGAGCGAACTTATGGAAAACAATATTGGTTATACGCAACCAAGTGTGTCCCAAAACAAAATCTACAGACCAGGCCATACTTATAAAAAAACAGACATAATTCACACAACATTAAAGTTTTATTAAATAAATGAAAAGGACATAATTATCAAACAAAATCTTGTCTACCGTAAGTTTTAGGTAAAATGTTGATTGCGTTGCGTTAGCTCAATGTAAAATTGCATGTTAAATGCCAACCGTAAATTTTCACCTTTTTGCAATTTCGTTTAATGAAAGCCTCGAAATAAAAATAAAACAGTTTTTTTGTGCTCTAGTCTATTAATTTATTACATGGATTACTTAAATGCAGTTAGTTTTGTAACGCTTGCCCTGCGAACCCTCAAATACCAATTGACAGTAAGAAACCTTATAGTAAATAACCAATACAAACCATGTTTTAATCACATTGTGACTTGCGCAGAGAAACATTATATTTTGAATAAATGAATGTAATAACAAGTTTTCAAGTAAAGAAACAAACAATTCAAGATTGGCATAATATTGAGCAGACAAGGCTGACCAACCTACCGTATAAAGTTTTATTCAACCGATTAAGTTCCAGCATAATTACGATACGTCGCACTCCGACTGCAATACCAACGTAACTAAAAAAATCAACATTATTTAGTTATGCGTGTTTTGAAGTAGACGACAGTTTTCTCTACCTAATACAATACTAACATAACCAAGAAAAACATTGCAAGCATTTTAAAAAAAAGTTTTATTTTTAGCTTCTTTGCCAAGTAGCAGTAATGATTAAAGCACGTCTAACGTTTCTACCAGTTATGTTGTATGAGCTAAAACAACATAAGTTTAGTTCCAGTGTAATACCAACATATGTTGTGTTGTGCTTATATTATACTGAATTCATCCCAAATCTGAAAGTTTGTTCAATGCAAGAGAAACGTATTTTTTGTTATGTTGGTGAGACTTGTACGTAATGTTGAGTTATGTTGGCATGACACTTCTTTTTTCTGTTATCAAACCCTCTTTTCCTATGGTTGTTATCTTCGTGTTATTTTGTACTGGAGTGTGTGAGTTGTTTCCAATCGATGTGTAAAACTAATGTTTACCATAATGCATTAAAGTGGGAGAGAAATGATTGAACTTGAACAGAATACGGACATTATTTAAATCAATATAATGCTTCTAGGGAACCATGCGAGTATACTGAAGAAATTTATAACATACATGCAGAATATGTTAGGCCTATGAAGTTCATTGATGCTTAACATGTCATTGTTAAGGGATTTGTGGAAGTGACATCACAACAGAGACTGATGCCAATTGTGGTGGAAATACAATTTTAGTTGTAGCAGATGATTGTATTAGCACAGATACTGCAGTACCAACTGAGAAGCAAGTCACAAGAAGTAAAATAAACTAAATATGCGCTACAGTTAATAATGAAGTGGTTACGTCTTAGGCTTTAAAAGAAGCGCAATTTTAACAACAAAAAAACTTGAAGGTAAAATAAGCACATGGAAAAGAAATGTTAAAAAATTGAGGTAAAATAGTTTTGAGTAATTATGTGAAAAGTCCCTTAAACAGAAGTGTTTATCGTAATGTAATTCGTCATTCACAAACGAAGACCGAACACAGATTCATGCTGGGTTTTGGGGAATGGCAGACGTGACATAACAACGAGCATTTAAAGTACCATCAACTACTATAACTGAGCCAAAATATAGCTACGTAAAACAAAACTCAACAAGGGGAGAGGTTAAATAACTAAACTTACAGTTTGCAGATGGGTGTAAAATAAGTTCGTGTATGCCGGAAGTTTTTTGTGTCTACTCTAGACGTCTGAGACACCATGCTCAGGAATGCTCAGAAGACTAGAAAACTGGTAAACCATGTCAGGTTAACGAATTCTCGTCATGTGACTTCAAAATCCTAACGATATTGGCATCAGAGATTGGAAACAACGGCAATGTTGATACAACTGGTGCGAGGTGCGAAGCTTGCACGGAATGACCTTAAAGTATTGCGAGCTGAAAAGTTGCAAGATAGGATGTTCTTGTTCAAGACAAAGTATGATCAGAACTCACTTTTAGCAAATCTGTGTTGTGAAGAATAAGTGAGGTCGGCCTTGCGAAACAGCCAAAATTAAGCTTCAGTGTGCAGATCCCATGCCACCGAAAATTATCTTCACAGAATAAAAGTGGTCGTCTGGCATTGTGTTCCCCAGGGTCATCCCAGAATTTCAACAAACGATTTATTGTTCACTGCCTGAAATCGCAAGTTCAAGTTGTACTTAATTGTCTATAAAATTATGATTTGAGAGGAAAACTACGATTATTAAATAATGATGAAAAACATTGCAAAATCTCATTGTTTATTATGAGCAAAGCACTAGGTTATTAGTTATGTACAAAGTGTTTTTTGATATGTAATTATACGAGTAATTGAACTCGTATAGTTGTAGTTAATAAGAATTGTTTTGAACTGTGCTCTTACACTGTGTATAATTGTGTTTACAGACTTTTGTATAACTTTGCAAGTAATTAAATAGTTTTCACTTGTGGCACAAGAAATAAATCTGGATACTGGTTTTAAACAAATAACAATGATTTGAAAGAAAAATTATGATTATTAGTGGCGAACAGCATTGAATTAATAATCTCATTAAAATGTAACTTTGTGTATGGTGTTGAACATGAAAGCATTAGGTACTTTTAAAACTATTACTGTGAACAAAATGTTTTATGATGGGTAATTGTACTTCTCTAGTTGTAAATGTTTGTATTGGATTGTGCCCTTATGATAGGTATAATTGTCTTTATCGGCTAATATACAACTTAATAATATATAACTTTCACAAATTGAAAACTATGTTATGTTTAAATGCTTATATTAGTTTAATATGCACTGGTATTTCATTTCCTTAAAATTCAACGTCGAAGACAATTTAAATTATATATGTAGAATTGGTTTTCCTGTAGCAGTACGACTCTGTTATGGGTTTTAATGTATATTGCTTTGTAGTATATTTAATACTACTCGTTAGAGACCCAAAAATTATGCTAATTCATTTATACAAACGATAGACTTCAAACTCATGTGCACGTGAACTGCTTTCGCGATTGTATCGCAGTTAATAGAACTCAGCATTGAGGATTCTAAACTAATAGCAGACCTGCATGAAAACACTCAATACCAAACTCTCTACCTTGTCACATGTACAACTGTCCACGAGCAGCAGACAATGTACAAGAAGATGAGGACATAGTGTACACAGGACTGTGGAATCTAGCCGGTTGGTTGTTGAATCCGCCTGGCTTCCTGGCTGGACCCTACTAATCGTCATTTGTGAAACTTTAGTTTTTCTTCATAAAATCTTTAAGGTTAAACTAGATATCTACTAATTCACTAACTACTATATATCTGCAAAATTACAAACGAACTCCTCTTTTAACACGCTAATTAATTTTAATCTAGACAAAATATGTAATTTATACAAACAAGATTGGCTAATTTACGAGTGTTTTGTCTTATGACAACAATTTCGCTGTCGTGATCACCACCGTACAAATTTAATTAAGAAATATTCACAATTATTTTAATGCCACGGAACGATTTTTACAATGCACTGCGTAAAAGTAATTATCTAATAAAACGCAGACAAACAACTTCATATACAAACTGAAACTTGATCTCTGTAGTAAAAACTGTCTGACAGAAAGCTTGCACGCTAGTTCATTTGTTGGCGCTTAAGGGCGCTGGCACCGAATAATTCGTAATTTTATATCTATGCGAAGACTGTCGCTCTCTCTGCCTCTTACAAATTGTATTAATAATAAACAACAAATTAAACATTTTTCTGTATCATAGTTTCTGTACGAGCCAACGTGAAAGTAGCTATTTGACTATTTTCGCTACTTAGCCTAAGTGAAAACTATTCAAATTAAAATAATGAAACAACTCAGAGTGAAAGTAAATGTATTAAGCTACACAATGCAATCTTTGCGATTTCGCTTTTACATTGTTTGTGTTTAAAAACAATTTTAATATACGTAAATGTTTCATCCAAAAAAAGTAAATTTTACGTTAATTAACAAAGGCGTCGTTCTGTAGATTAATGCATTTACTTTCACTATTAATTATTTCATTCGCATCGCTTGATTAGTTTTTACTTTGAGTAAGTAGCAAAAATTGTCAAACGAATATTTCAACAAGCACTTGTACGAAAACTATGGAACAGGAAGTATTGTATTTGTGGGAAAAGTTCTATTAATAATGTGTAAGAATTTGGCAGTGTTTGGTTCAACTGGATGTAGATATGCAGAAGCGAACCAACAAACATATTACTGGAGATGGGATACTCAAGGTTAAAGTCTACTGTGTCCGTACACTCTAAAAATTGTTTGTAAAATTTACAAGGATATTCTTTGTACTTTCACAGGTCCTTGTAAAAGTACAAAGAATATCCTTGTAAAATCATTAGTTTATGAAGTTACAAGGATAAACTCTGTAATACTACAAAGGAATTCCTTGTAACTATACCGAAAGTTCCTGCACTTTAAATTATTTTGTAAAATTTGACAATGCACTTATTCGTAGTTGTACAAACTTTTGTAAAATGTTGAAAATATTCCTTGTAAAATTATTAGTTCATAACGATTAAAGGATTTTGTTTGCAAAAAACATAGAAAAAATGTGTAGCCTTCAAAAATCGTAAGTTCGCCGGAAATTACTTATGCAAAGATCATAACCTCTGAAAAGTATTTTCTGGAATGAAGTGAATATTTATATGAATTGCGTGCTTTAAAAGAAAGAATTATTAGTGCACTTTAAATTGAATGTATACAAATAAATAAAGAACACTTGATATGTAAGCCACAGTGGTCTAGGGGTTAGATGCGTAGATTCTAAGTGTGGGGAGAGTGGGTCGAAACATAGCTTTCCCGATTTTTTAAATATTTTTTCAAAATAATATTTTGTAAACGTCCTTTATTCAAAAGTTATTTGATAAATAAGTTCAGTGTTGTTTATGAAGTAGAATGAACATGTAATTTTTTTTTCGTAATGAAAGTACAGCTACAAGGCTAGTCCTTGTGATTTTACAAGCATATACTTTGTATTGTATTTAACTACAAGGATAAACATTGTAGTTTAACAAGGAATTTCTTTGGCAACTGGGTTTCCAAGGCTTTTCTTTGTAAAAGTACATAATTTTTTACGGTGTATAAACTTCGTAAAAGTCACTATTTCTGGACTCTTATTTTTTTTATTATTATGATTTAATACTTATTCTCTTTCTGAGATATACTTCGTACTTTCTTTTTCTACTTGGTATTATTATCTCAAAATCAATTATTTTGTGAATTGATTCCGTTCTGCATAACTCCATCCAATTACAAAGTTACGAATATTTTGGCGCAGAGCAGTCTTAAAGGCTACGAGGCATCTGTTTGCAAGTCATTCTTTATGTTAGCCCACTTTTGGGCCACGTACCTTCAGACAGGCTGCGTGTTTTATGGTACAAATCTCACATAGAATATTTTACTTCACTCGTCAGCAATATACAAACTACAAAGTTCCCTTACTCTTGTCTTTACTCAATGTTCTGGTGGTCATATACATAATCGTCGAAAAAAAGTGACTTCAACGCTTCACACTAATTTGTAGTACCGACAGAAATATGAACAAACAAGAAACACCTGAGCGAATTTGAGGAATCTGCGATGAAAGGAAACGAACTAACACGCTCGTAAGTTTAACAGCCGTCATTTGCTAGCAACATGAATAAACATTGGTTCGACCAGTTTTTTGCGGAGGTATAAAAAAATTCTAGTATCTGCAATCTGTAGTTTAGTAACCGTGACCGATGCGCCGGGCAGTGATGAGTTTTACGGCCCGTAACACCACGAGGGAGAATCTCAAGGTCAGCCTCTTCCAGACCTATGATTCCTGAGTTTGTTCAAGGTCAGACACAAGCTGCTTCAGATCTTACGACCGGGAATTTCGGTTACTTTCTGGAGAAGAATTGAGGTAACCTGCTTGTGCCAGCGTTCTTAAACAGGATGCGTCTCGCATACTTAGAAATACACAGTGATCCAATGTGTACTGTTAGCAAAAATCTAAGAAGTACATAATGGACACGTAAATATCCAATATTAAACGTATGGTCTTTAAATAATTCTTGTGTTAGTATCATAAACTGAACCATTACACATTTTAAACATTCACCATTGTCATTGCGAACGAGTAATGTCGAATTGCCGAAACACCCACAGAAAAAAATAAAAAAGAAAACTAAAAAGAAAAATCAGCATTAGTTCTCGCCAGTGAACATATTATTATACATATACAATTCCAGAAAGGAATTTAATCATACGTAGAAAGAAACACAATATTTTTCGTCGTCTTTCTGGATGTCACTTTCTTCCTTTCCGTTATTGTATGTCGTATGTTTGTTAACAACAGCTAATGTCCGTTATTTTTCTGATTTTCTGAGATATTAATTCGCATTGGCGTACGTCCATTAAAATTGTTCAAATTATTAAACGTATAGTAACGTTTCCAACATATTTAAAAATAAGCACTAAAAATGTTAGGACAAATAAGTCATTATAATTATAAATACGAGTGGCCATTGTTTAGACACACAGGCAGAGATTCATAAGTACTCGTGTATGTTTGTTTCAGTGTGATTGTGTATGTGTGTGTATGTTTTACATTTAGGAACGAACTGTCAACGCACACTTCAGATGTTCGTGTCGAGCCGAATGGATACACTTGGAAAGAAAAAGCATATATCACTCTTTGAAACGTGAATTATAAACATATTGTTCTGTCAACAATTATAAATTGATAAATTAGGTGATTTTTATCGCACAAAACTTTCAAACATTTTATATCAGTTGCCACAGAATTGTCATTTTAGTGTACTTTTTTGTAGCGTATAAGTGACAGCCATTATTTACTAACCTTGACATTACACATTTCGGTAGTTCATGCGTGGTAGAAACAATTCCCATAGTGAAACATTGTTAATTTCAACCACAAAATATTTAAGTTTTGTCAAGGTAACGTTTATATCACACACGTCGTCTGTAGTCCAAATAATACTCGTGCTACATACAAATAAAAAATACACATACATACAATTTAAAAGTAATAAAAGTTGTAAACAATTTTCTGCCATCCGAGCAAACTACTGCGATCAAAGGGAAATAGTGATATCACGTAGCTTCAGCGGTATTAATAAGGCGGGTGTATTGCTAGCATTGACCACATAGCAGCCGCGGTGCATTGCGCGTTTTGTTAATATTGACGGAACCATTTCCTCCGAAATTAATCGCAGAATGAAAGCATGCATCAGCCTTTGAGTGAGTGAGAGAGAGCTTTGATCAGCGCTCAACATCGAGGTCTTTAGTGCTGGTGAGGGGTGACATGCGGTGAGTATGGAGCATCCTAAAATGTAAAGGGGCGGTGGAAACTGAATATCCCCGAGAAAACCCGCCAACCAACGGCATCGTCCAGCACATGCGAAAATCCGAGGACCGACCCAGTCGGGAATTGAATCAGGATCGCCTTTGGTGGGAGGCGGGCCACCGCGGCCCCATCAGCCTTTGAATTCTGCTGAGCATATGCAGTAGTAAGATCTTAGATGACAACACACCATTCCATAGAATTTTAAAAAAATAGTAGTTATAATAGTCGAAGTAATCTAGCAGTAGTAGTAGCAGTATTGTAATAGTATTAGTACTTGCGGCAGTAACAGTTATAGGATGGTAACATAGGAGTATTAGAAGTAGTAATATTAGTATTAATTGTAGTAGTATTAATATTAAAAATTTAAGTAGTAGCAATAAAAAAATTAATACACGTATAAATATTTCAGTGCAATAGAAACATCTCTCACCCCACAGCATGCTGACAAGTATACTATAATACAGTGACCGTCACTTCTGACAAGCTATCGAAGCTACGAGCGGCAACCACGGACTTACAAAACCGTATCGAAACACTGGCGTGAATATTTCATGACAAATTTAGTTTGTGGAATACGTAATTAATTGTCGCATCCATCCAAACAGTGTTTTACCTTGTCTTGTTGCAGGGATACAGGCATAGTACAGTCGATGTTTTAAATTGTAGGTACTAGCGGGACATTATGTACACGTCAAGTTTTTAATATTATGTATTATATAGTTTTACTTAAATGTTTCATCCCTAGCCTTTACAGCCAAAAATACAAAATTTTGAGTCCATCACCAATGCTTGTCCTCAAGGCAGTTACCTCGCTGAACGATGTACTTTTGTGAAACTGCAGTATATTTCTTAAGTCAACTAAGTACTAATTAATACTGATTAAGTTTTTAAATATGTAAGCCACTTTTTAAACTATAGGAAAATTTTAAACAGGGACACATGGAAGAGGTAACAGTTGAACTCATAAATGAAGAATTCTTATCTACAGTATTGCGACATCAAAGACAGAAACTGAGGTTTTGTACAGATAGGAAACTGTATAGTTTGTAGCTAATGAATATCCCAGTATTCGTTTGGGTTGGTTTTCAAAAGCCTTTATAAACCTCTTCAGGATAGTCACAGAGACTTAATCAAACCTGCATCCCTATGGAACAAGTGTTCAGTACACTGAGTTACATTGCTCGGAGATGGACGAATATGTTACCGGCGACACATACGTGTTCACGTCTGTACGTTAACTTAAAGGTCATGTGACTTGACTTAATATCGTAAAGTGTTCAGTATTTATTTCTAGCTTGGAATGATTTTGCTGAACACGTACACGCTCAAAATATACACGTCTTTTTTATGTATTTATTTATATTCACATAGTGTGATTTTTGTTTTGACCAGGACAATTATCACAGAATAAGTGCAGTTCTGTTACAGTATTCGGAACATATGTTTTAATGTAGTCGGTTAGGAACGAGGCCACTTCATTTGTCCCCTTTTTCGCGACCCCTTCATGGTAAACGTAAAACTGTGTATGGTCAGTTTTCGAGTTACAAATAGCAAAAAAATTCACAGCTAGCTGTCGTAAGTAGTTCACTTCCTGAACTGGTGTCTTGGGTAAGTCTACATTTTGCATAAAATCAAACACTATCCATACAATGTGTTCATTGTTTTCCGATTGTGCCTTTGAATCTCGCAAACCGTTTAGCACGCCTTTTGTGCACAATCGGCTTTGCTGCTTCAACTCTCTTTGCCTGATCATTGAGGTTAGGATTTTTGAGGTTAATACTTTTTTCTTCACATAAGCTGCAAACATCTGCTGGTTGCCTTCCAAATTGTAATGTAAAATTTTCTCTGAAATACTTGTTATAAAAACTGTACGTGATTTTAGAATCCGGGAACTTGGCCTTAAACAGTTCATGCATTTTTGTGACACACAAATCTTCGTGCAAATATTTTACATCCTTGTAATGGCCATCAGAAAATGGAAATGAAGGTATGTGTTCATGCACTCTAAGCACTTCACCACTCTTGATCTTGTTACCACTAATGTTTTTCCCACGCTTATCTTGAGGGCTTTTTCCTTCTAGTAACAACATTCGGAGATACCTAACTCTTTTGTATGTAATGTCATACAGTATAAAATATGCCTCCCTACAAACTTGTACTAATTGATCACCAAATAGCACATGATACTTATTAAACTTCTATCCTTCAGTGCGGAATCTTGTTTTCACGGACGATGTTGTTTAACCTCTTCAGCGTGGATCATTCTTTGAAGATGAAGGTCCTGTTCAACTCAAAACCACCAAAATAATGACTCAGGCCCCTGAAATAAGCTATTCACATATAGAGAGGGAAGGAGAGAGACAAACGGAGAAAGTTCAATTTGAGACATCTTAGAATTTTTAACTGTGATTTTCGTTTATTGTAATAAAAAATTTAACATTTCCTACGGGGCCGCAGTGGCAGAATGGTCAGACATTTGCCTCCCACCATGGCGATCCGTGTTCAATTCCCGGTGGGGTCGTATGTGGGAATCGTGCCGGGCGATGCCGTTAGTCGGCGGGTTTTCTCGGGGATCTCCCTTTTCCGCCGCCATTCATTCCTGCGCTGCTCCATACTCACCTCATGTCACCCCTCACCAGCGCTAAAGACCTCGATGTTAAGTGCTGACCGAAACCTCTCACTCACATTTCTAACGACTATTTTGTATTCAAAACGAATGTGTGTGTTGTTTCAGGCATTTTTTTTAGAGAATCAAACAATAATTGCTGTAATTTGTCACTTTACTATTACTTTCAAATAAATAATTAATAATTATTTTTATATGAACTTTGAAGTGCCGTAAAGTTTTATAAAAATACATTTAACAATTAATTTGGTATTTTGGAAAAATTCTGTATTAAAAATGATGTTGGAAATAGAAACGCATACTTTCACGAATTATTTAAGATAGTTTTGAAAAACTAAGACATGCAATTCTGCATGACACAAAGAGGCGTTAAACTGAAAACTATGAAAACGGAGTCGCGTGAAATAGATATTTAAATATATTTCAGCTACACATTATTTGTGTTATTGATATTTCGATAAAATGTTGAGTTTATTAACCGATACAACAAATACTACAAAACTGAGGTTGTATCGCACGTGATGTCTGCAAGTCAAGTTGTGTTTGGAAGCAGAACATAATAATAGTAATAATAATACAAATAATAATAATATTAATACTAATAATAAGTTTCGCAGTCCGCCGACTTGAACGCTCGCCTGCCTCTGAGAAATTCACTTGCCCGAGGCACAGAAGAAAGTGCAGTTTTCTCATCTATGTCGAGAACCTGGTGTTGTTTAGCTGGCTTGCGCTCTTGTCCAATATACGGAAGATACAAAATTAAATTGTTATTCAATCGTATTAATTAAGAAAATTAAATATAAATGCTTGCTTATGCTACCAAGAAATATTAGTTCAAGGATACGAGCAAAAATTTTAATCATGAAAATAATATTTGATTTTACTTCACAAATAAACTAACACGTGCTACTTATAAAACACGGCACTGAGATCATTTAGCAGACGTAAGAATTAAATTCAATAAATCTGAAATTCGTCCGATATGCCAACGGGGCGACCTCGGCTCATTCCAAGATTGTAGAATCGTAAGTTTGTCAGTTGAACTCTTTATTCTACTTAGAAGCAGCGTTCGACGGGTACATATCATCCATCATTGAACATAAGTCAATATCCTGTGTGCAGAATACTAGGCACAGAACCTAAGAATGTTAGTATATTAATTACACTTAATGAACTGAAAATTACAAATGATATACAACTGAGACTAATGAAGAAAACAAAAATTGACAACGCCTAAATATGTTCGCCGAAATATTCATCATTTCAAATTTTACATTCTACATAATGATTATGGAACGAAGTCAATGTATTTTCCTCAATGAAATGAACAATTGTTGAACGTAATTAACATACAGGATGCCAAAAATAACGCGAATTTGGGTAGTAGTTCGGATAGTTAATTATTGCAGTACAAACGAAGATAGTAACATAAAAACAATGTATGCAAGCCATATAACTTTAATCCACGACAAGACGACTATTCTGAGTGACAGAAAATTCCAAAGACAAAGTTTTTTTGTTTCGCATCAAGCTGTACAGACACGTGATTTGTAAGAAAAAATTAGTGATCGTAAAGAGTTAGGGCATAGCGCTTGTTAACTACTCTTTGTGATACGATACAAATAGTTTCATTAGCCAGGTATGACTATCGAACATTATGTATTGAAAACTCTAATGACCCTGGTCGTCTAGCCTCGCACACAGCTTTCATCTGGGGCCGAAAAATGTGGGCAATATGCTCCCCTAACCTTTTTTACACATTTAATATATTTGAGATTAAATTCTTGCCAGATACGTAACGAGTGGCCTCTCTAAAGATCTGTTGTCAGTATTCCACAGAAAGCAGTTACTTTTCCATTTATTTACGCGGTCAACAATTCACTAAGTAGTCTCAAGGCAAAGTGGGTACTTTGAAGTTCATCTAAACATGTAAACTACCCGATATTTCATTGCGGAATAGTAAGTTACCGTAAACCGGGGTTAATTTGAAAATTTTCGGGGCTACTTTGACTATTCAAAATATTATTTTTTTCGTTATCTTGTAAATAAACAGATAATCTGAGCCGAGTTTTTTAAATAATTACTTTTATCCTCATAGCTATTGTTTGGAACTTTCGTCACTAAACAATATAAAAACCAAAATTTTGAGTTGTCAAAGTTACCCCGCAATGGCAAAGTAACTCCGGTTTACGGTACATTTTGAGTGCTGTGAAATATATACGCGTATCTTTTTAAAGGCGCTTGATAAATTATTGTTATGGTCTGTCATCAGAGAAAGCTCAAAGTGTTGTACTCTTGTATGAAGTCTGCCAATGTTGGCTACAAGTTTCTTCTTCTAGGGCAAATAACGCTTCTGATCAGTAGTAAATATATTGGTCTATGTTCCAAAGAAGTTACTTAGTTTAATAGTACCGTATAAAGAACATCAGCCAGTAAAATCACAGATTTAGCTCTCGTAATATTTATGTTTGTTGGGCATTAAATTTAGTGAAATCCGAGTTCATTAGAGATTGTTACGAACAACTTTACACAAGAACAGAAACGGAAAGAGGATTCTAGCATGTTCGGTGTTAAGTAACTATTCCAGAATATGTTTGGAGCGATTTCATAAAACCACGGGAAATCTAGTTCGGGATGGTTGGACCCTGGAATAAAATCCGGTTCCACCCGAATGCGAGTTATCGTTGCGTCATTTTGTTTGATACTCAGATTTGCGTAGGACTGTGAAATATGATGTAAAAAAAAAAAAAACATGCAGATTTCACAGGCCTGTACACTTACTAGCACATATCTAGAGCCAATGATTTTTGGTGAAAATTTATCAGCAACTTGTTGCAATGCCTTATTTGCACATGAGGAGGATTGCTTAGTGGTTAGTGATTGGAATTATTCAACTCTCAGCGTCTCGGGGCTCTACGCTCAAATCACAGACGTCTTGGCTACAGTAACCTCACTCTGATTGGCCCAGTCAAGTGAAGTACACCTTTGCACAGAGGCACTCAGCCAATTACCACAAAGCAGAGCTGCAGATGTGCACGCAAGGCAGTGGAACAAACTGTTGCAAAATTATTTTTTTCATAATCAGTCTTTCGGTTAGAAATACAATTATAACATGACCTCAGAAGTGCATGCTCTATAGTAAACATCCTATTTGTTCATTAGTAGAATCTCGATATTTTGATAAACTCTATACTGCAAAGTCTCGAGCAGTGGGGAGAGAGTGAGTATGGACCAGCGACGGAATGTAAGGGCGGAGAAACGTGAGAACCCTCAATAAAAGCGGCCGAACAGACACACCTCGCCTCGTTTGAGGAATGTGCTAATCAGGAGTGATGCGGCCAAGAATGAACCCTGACCTCCGGAGTGGAAGACTAGTGGTATGACCACTGCATCATCTTGGACAAGTCGTGGATTTAAGGAGAGGGGTTATACTGAGTTGAAGTACCTCCCCCCCCCCCCAGCCTTACAAAATCTGTGTTACACATTAAGTTGCCAGTGCTTATCCATGCAATCGTATCCGAGGAATATGAAAATTTTGTTCTGTGGTGATAAAAATACATTTATGGTATTTTTAATTCTCTGTTTTAATAAAGCACCACAAGCTTGATATTGCGAGTATTTTAATTAACACATGGCATACACTCCTCCCCGCCTCTCCCCAAAATATTAAACCCACCACTGTCGCGGCCCCTTAAGTGACATTATTACAAAAGTTACGGTATGGCGAGGCGTAGAATACACATGAGAGAGGATCGACGTCGGGACTACAAGCGCTGTGATAGTGGGTAATGTCGAGATGACGGATGAGAGGCAGTTCTTCCTAAGAGGTCGGAGCGGGCTCGACACCTCCACCAGAAGACCCGCTCGACCGCCACTCCTAACCGCCACGCCACCAACTTCATTTGAATTTATCATCGTTCCACAGCCTATCGTCTTTTTTTTTTTTTTTGTTAAAATTCAATATGGTATTGGAAGTGAAAGGTAATTTTTCAGGCGGCCTGGCGCAGGCTCGATCAATCAAGCAGCCGGCGGGGGCCAGGGAAGAAGAAGACTGCAGAGGGCACTCCTGCAGGGTCAAGTTTTGTTTGTTTGAGGCCCGGCCCGAGTTGACCCTTGTTTGTGCTTGGGGAGGTTCTCCGCGTGTCACGTCCATGTCACGCTGCCGCTGTAGGCCAGGTAGATTCCGTCTCAGCCACGGAGGCCAGAGTTTCACACGTGGGTACAGACACTGGACACTGGAAAATCGCGAAAATATTTTAGAAACCAACATAGCCTCCAATGAACTGAAGTATTTTACCCTACTATTATCGGATGATGCAACTTGTGACTCGTGTGAACAGTTTTGGGACAAACTACACACACGGTCTGTGTTAATGATGTACACTGTAAAAAATTATTTGTAAATTACCTCGCCGATATACATTATGTTCAGAAAGTACACATGGTAAAACTCTTTCCTACATATGAACGGTAGGGTTTTTATGTATTTTAAAGAAACAGTCACGTGTATTCTGATGTTACAATACTTGTGTAGTAACAATGTTCGATGTTTTCTTCTGTTTACTAACTGATGTATAAGTTTTGCATACTGTGTGTGGATGAAAAAGTTGCATTATTGTTTAGGAAGTGTTTTACAGTTTAACACTAACTGGGCATGTGGGAGGGAGAAACGGTGCTTCAAATAAAAGGTAGCAGACATCTTTGCAGAACCTTAAGTGTTAGACACAGCCCGTTGGAGCCTAACATACAGTCAACTTTCTTCGCGGATTTACAATGTATTTACGTATATGGGGAGAAAACCGTAATTAAATTCCTGATTTCCAGACTTCTAAACTAGCCTCCTGTACACGTCTGCCATTCTCTGAGTGATGACATAAAATGAAGACCTACGATGGAGAGATGGCAGAATGCGAAAGGCGAGGAAAACGGCATTAGCTCAAGGAAACTTGCCAGCCAACAGCAACTTATGTTGCGTTGTTAACGCCAAAAAAAAAAAATCCGTAAATCGAACCGGGTTGCCGTAGTGGAAAGGGTTGTCTGATAATTTCACAACAGCGACTCCATTTGTGAGAGCGACATTCGCAGAGGAGGAATAAACAGAGTGTAAATAAATATGTATTACAAAGCCAGGTGGTAGGCAGGAGGACCATGTGGAAATATGTTGGTCGTAAACCCGTGTACGGAAACACGGTGGTTACGCGCAAGAGCTCCTGAAAGCATAAAGGATACATCTGTTGGTAAACAACGAGTAGATTTGTTGACGACACATTACAAACGTGACAATCAGTAGTTTACAGTTCTGTGCGATATCAGTCCTACGTGATACACAGCGGGAAACTACTGACAACACGTTCATGAACTCATAACCAAATATGATTTGTTTCCATCCTACGGCAACTAATGTGGAGGATAGTCCAACACAAAAGAGGGAAAGACTTTAAAAATAACATACAAGTAGGACAACAAAATATTTATACTCGATACGACGACGTATACAGATTGTTGCAAAATGTTATGCCAATATTTTGGATAAACCATACTCACATATGGAGGAAAAAATATTACATAAACATAAGTCCGAAAATGCATAATTTCTGCACAGTAGTTAACAGTAATTATGTGCAGTCCAGTGCATAGCATTGCGTTTTTAGGTCGATAATTATTTTAAAATTTTTGTTCTTCAAGATACGAAAACTTTGCCCCGAAATATTGACATACGATTTTGCAATACTGTACAATGTGGCGGGGGCCCTAGAGTTTAACAACTTTGTTGCCGGATATAGGTTTATGAGGAAATACGTCCGCGAGGTATCCACTTACCACCAACCCAAATATATTGTCAGTTTATTTACACCCGTAGTTTGTTTCGCCTCCGACAGACAGGATCTTTAAATTTCTGACAACGTATCCCTAATGTTGTTGTTTTACTATCGTATCCTGTTTTCTCGCCATTCCTGACATTGTTAACTCGGATGTTTGGTTGTTATTTCAAATGCTAGTATTTACCTCAGAAAGGTTCGTGTTTTAGGCAGCAACTACGACATTGTATATAGCCTACACACATTGTCTTAAAAATGGTATGTGTTCATATTGTGACGTGTCACAATCAGTTTTGTACGAGTTACCGTAAAATCTGACAACTCTGGCTTTCATAGCTGAAGCATAAATTAACATAGCCTTATCGTGGTCATTCAAAAACAGGTTCGGATTTGAGAGTAACTACGAACGGATTTTACACTCGGAAATGTAGTTTAGAACTGGGTCCTAGGTAAAGCGGGTGTATGTTCTGACGATATATGTAAAAGGCTACGTTTGACGTCCTCGGGCTGATAGGATATATACTGTATACAGTATGTCCAGAAACAAACGCATAAATGATGCACACCACACGAATCCTGGGCTAAATTGAAGACGAAAAATGTCAGTGGTAAAATGTAGTGCAGTGACAATTTACATGCACAATGTGGCAACATAACAATGTAAGTTAGTCTCCACTTGCAGTCCACAGATACCGCACTTATTTTACTACTACTGTTCTGACATGCATATTATATGTGAAGGCTAAGATCCCGAGAAATCAGAACATTATTATGTATTCATTTAGCGTAACATACATAAAGCAACACCTGGACGTGGAGTGCAGGATGTGACTTTCTCTGTGCAGTGTTGCCACATTGTGACCGTAAAGTGTCGTCGTACAACATTTTGCCACTTACATTATCGTCTCCAATTTAGTCCAGGATTCGTGTGGTGCGCTTATCCCGCAGTTATTTCTGGACATCCTCTGTATATATATATATATATATATATATATATATATATATATATATATATATATGTGTGTGTGTATATATATATATATATATATGTGTGTATATGTATATATATATGTGTGTGTACATAGAGTACATCCTGTATATACGTATGTACATTTTATTTGTGTATATATGTATATGTGTAAACATTATATATATATGTCTGTGTACATAGAGTACATCCTATATATATGCATGTAAGTTTTATTTGTGTATATATATATATATATATATATATATATATATATACAGTACATCCTGTA
Source organism: Medauroidea extradentata (assembly GCA_003012365.1). NCBI lineage: Eukaryota > Metazoa > Arthropoda > Insecta > Phasmatodea > Phasmatidae > Medauroidea > Medauroidea extradentata. The sequence continues at coordinate 77,305 of PNEQ01072801.1, forward strand.
TGTATGTAAGTTTTATTTCTGTATATATGTATATGTGTATATATAATACATAATATATATATGTGTGTACATAGAGTACATACTGTATTTAAGTATATGTTTTATTTGTGTGTATATATAGAATACATCCTGTATGTATATAAGTTTTATTTGTGTATATATATATATATATATATATATATATATATATATATAGAGAGAGAGAGAGAGAGAGAGAGAGAGAGAGAGAGAGAGAGAGAGTACATCCTGTATGTATGTATGTAAGTTTTATTTATATCTATACAAACACGAATTGTAATATATCGAAATATCTCGACACGTTACAGGTTTTAAATACTATAATACGATGTGAAGAATTTCAACATCTAAAGTTAATTTGTCTATGGACAAAAAAAAGTGTGTTTTATTATTGAGAGAAAAAAAACCAATTGTTGTTGCAGTGTTGTAGTAAACATGGACTACACGATCTTATTCTTTAGTTTTCCTTTATGTATTGATATAATGTTTCTGTCAGAGGTAGAATACAACCTGAGATACTGAAGTTAGCCGTGGATAATTACACCTCTGTCAGAAGTATTTGGCGCCCGCAGTGGTAGGCCAAAGAAGACACGCAGACATGTTGTTTGCAAAACATGGAAGAACCCATGTTGTATTTCGTAGAGGACAACGAAAATAGTTTCAATATATAGAGGTGAGCTGAAGTAGAAGAAAGTGTGGTAGCTGCTTTGCTTGTAGTGCATGTACAATAGAAATAATGGCAGATCATAACCTAGTGTTGACGCACATTGACGAAGCCATTGACGCCGTCGTAGCTCGCAGTACAACTGACTCTGTACATTCAGACGAGCTAAACGAAGCCGGAACGGGTCACGCAAACGAACCGTTCGACATGCAAAACATGATGTTTCAACAAATGATGATCAACTTAACAAGTTTGAGAGCAGAACTACAAACAATACAAACAAGTCAGGATACACTACAGGCTAGTTTAAGGACAGATCTACAAAAGACCCAGACTAGTTTGAGAACTGAGCTACAAACAATACAAACAAGTCAGGATACACTACAGGCTAGTTTAAGGACAGATCTACAAGAGACCCAGACTAGTTAAAAAACTGAGCTACAAACAATACAAACAAGTCAGGATACGCTACAGGCTAGTTTAAGGACAGATCTACAAAAGACCCAGACTAGTTTGAGAACTGAGCTACAAACAATACAAACAAGTCAGGATACACTACAGGCTAGTTTAAGGACAGATCTACAAAAGACCCAGACTAGTTTGAGAACTGAGCTACAAACAATACAAACAAGTCAGGATACACTACAGGCTAGTTTAAGGACAGATCTACAAAAGACCCAGACTAGTTTGAGAACTGAGCTACAAACAATACAAATAAGTCAGGATATACTACAGACTAGTTTGAGAACAGAACTACAAACAATACAAACAAGTCAGGATACACTACAGGCTAGTTTAAGGACAAATCTACAAAAGACCCAGACTAGTTTGAGAACTGAGCTACAAACAATACAAACAAGTCAGGATACACTACAAGCTAGTTTAAGGACAGATCTACAAGAGACCCAGACTAGTTTGAGAACTGAGCTACAAACAATACAAACAAGTCAGGATACACTACAAGCTAGTTTAAGGACAGATCTACAAGAGACCCAGACTAGTTTGAGAACTGAGCTACAAACAATACAAACAAGTCAGGATACACTACAGGCTAGTTTAAGGACAGATCTACAAGAGACCCAGGCTAGTTTGAAAACTGAACTATTAACATTACAAACAGGTCAGGACACGCTGCGGTTAAGTTTCGAAACAGAAATAAGAGCTGTTCAAGACGTTCTGAGGAAGGAACTAACTAACAAACTTGACGCCCTAAGTTTAGATGTAAACGACAGGCTTAAAACAGTGGAGAATGAAACGCAGAATTGCATGTTTCTAGTGCAAAATACCGTAAATGAAACTGGCGAGCGTTTAGACGAAATGGGAGGTCGGTTAGCAAACCAAGATCACATAAATAATACGCCAAGTCCAAACACAAATAGACTCCGTGAGTGTAGCCATAACTGAGCTACAAATAAACCAGAATACACAGCAGGAATTTTCCCACCAAACTGTGACTGATATACGTGAAACGTGCAGGACGAGTGTACAGGAAATATCGCGATAAGCAATAGCTGAAATAAAAGATGCGTGCAGGACAGATCTTGTAGAATTAACTAGCAACATTGTACGTCGTTTGCACACGATTGAACATGCTATACCACGTAAGGAAAATGAGATATGGGATAGACAGGAGACCGCTATTAACTCACAGGCAACAACAGATGTTTCTACACGAACAATACATTCTCCCACAGAACAAGTTACACAATCTGTTTCACCATTGCGGGATAATATGTCAAAGCCTCGTGAATCACACTGTTTAGGCTAACAGCCTAATTTATTAAATTCAGCTGTGTTATTTCACCACCCGATACAGCAACTGGGCAAATCCGTGCCAAAGTATGCAAATAACGAAAGGGAAACTCCAATGGAATTTTTAAAACGGTTTGAAGAATACACAAATGTGTTCCAGCTTAGCGACGAAGAACGGTTAAAATACCTTACTCTGTCGTTAAAGGGATCGGCGAGTTATTGGTGGGACGTGGAGAAACCCACGACGAAGACATACGGCGAGTTCAGGGAGAAATTTACGCGCCAGTTCTGGAGTCCACGAACTCAAGGCTTAGTTAGATCGTCACTACATGGCGAAAAATATGACCCCAGAGGTAATAAGCGGGTTGACGAACACATTAGCTTGATACACGAAAGAAGCTGTTATTTGTGTATACACACACACACACATATATATATATAGAGTACGTCCTGTATGCATGTAAGTTTTATTTGTATCTATATATATATATATATATATATATATATATATATATATATATATATATATATATATATATATATATATATATATATATATATATATATATATATATATATATATATATACACGACACCATGACAAATTTTACGAACATGGGATTATATCTGCTTCACCCTATATTACACTACATCATCCTACACAAATAGATGACTTACGTGCTTTCGCATAAACACCAAGCCACCTTTACCCAGAGGAATGCAGACTTGGTGTTGTATATATCTGCAAAATTTGGATGATGCTCTTCGTCATATGGACATAGTGTTGTTTACTCCTGGAGGATTTTTCATAAACTAAAAATTCAACGTTTCACATTAGCAGCTGTCGGTATAGAATCATTAACTCATAAGTAGGTTGATAGTGTACTTTCACTGATAGTGAGGAAATTATAGATTCTCAATAGTTAAGTTATTTTGTTATTGTAACAAACGCCCTGCGACTGGTAAAAGTTGGTAAGACAAACCTACAGAAATACACTGTACATAATTTAAACTTCAAGATTTCATACACTTCAATGTTCTGTAAAAAAATCATCTAAACCCTGTATTGTGACTAATATTAATTATGTTTACGAACAGCCAGTTCAAGTTAAATAACGATAAGATAATAATTATATTTTTGGAAACCCATAAGAGTATTGAAAACCAAGAGTTTGGCGTCGTGAGATTTCGAAGACTTGAAGTAGAATTTCCAGAAGAAAGTTATCAAGTATAAACAAACCTAATACTTAAAACCGAGAAAAACTACAATATTTTAAATTCACCACCAGTTTTCTTGTTCCCCAAGTTTGCCATGTTCAATAACTATACACATAACTTCTATAAAGTATGCGTACCATATTGCGTTGTATTTTTATTATGTTAAGCATTGTTTATTACTTAAATACCCTAACACACTCCGCCTTATAACAGTTATGTGATGTCCAAAATGATAACATATGCAATGTAAAAACTAAACTATTAACGTTTTGTCGTAATATATTTTTTTTAATTTAAAATATTTTATGTATATAATAGACTATAAATGTATAAACTTTTCTAATGGCCCTCTTGTTAAGTTATGGGTATGTAACACTGTGTTCTATACCTCCGAGTATGTATATATATATATATATAACATATTACTAGGGACATGCGAAATTCGCGTTTTCTGACAGATGACTAGACTCGAAGTGACTATAGGCTCGTTCGACGTCTCCCGCTGGTCGATATTGTCGTGACTTACCGCGGAGAATGCTTACACGGTAGAGAGACCAATCTCTGTAAAGACGTAACACACGTAAATTAGAACACATACAATTTTGTGGTCAATTGAATCGCAGATTATGCTCTGTTATGTATAGGAAAGTGAAGTTTAGTCTGTTACCAAATGACAACGCGAATTTTGCATGTCTCTACATATTACATATATGTACAGGTGTGTGTGTGTGTGTGTGTGTGTGTGTGTGTATTTGTGTGTGAGTGAACCGATCCATGCATAAAGTTCTTCAGTCCGTGAAGTCTAGTTTATATAAAATTGAAAATAATTTTTTTCATTATACTAGCTGAACAAAATGTTTTTTAGAATTTTGACCTTACGTCTTGAGATGATGTTATAAAGTACCTGACACTGTTTTCATACTTTACAAGCACTCCTAATAGTTGATAAATGATGTAATGAGCGTTGGACAGAAGATTGTTTCTGCATGGACCATTATATTTGCTGCTATATTGAATATTTTGGGTTGCAAATGATTTATTTATTTTACAAAACTATGTTTCTGTTAAAATATTAATTCGTTTATGTTTTGAATATAAATACAATAATAAATTACGTATCTGTTACAATATTAATTTGTTTACGTGTTTTGAATATAAATACAATAATTAATTACGTATATGTATTAATTATATTTTACATATAATATATATTAAAATATATAATAATGAAAAACGCATAATTATGCTGACTCCAAAATAATTTTTGTGATCTCTCAGTACTATCCTAGGTGCACATTTGTGATACAGTGTCCTTTTGTACACGGAAGGCCACAAGTTCTTAGTGACTTTAAATATTTTATGTAACAAAGTGTCGGGTTGTGTTACGTGTAACAAACACTTCAGCAGCAAAGCACACAGAATACAGTTGAACGTGTTTACTAAAGGTGCGTTTTATTGTGACAATATCTCTATCTCGAAGAAGAAAACAAGGTCCTCTAACAGGAAAGTAATACTTAACTCATTCAAATCGAGTATTATCCGTTAAGAATAAGAGAATCCTCGTCAGTGTCAGACTTTCAATCTGGCCAGCACAATTGTGTGCAAAACCAATGTAGCATTTAATTTCAGAGGGAATCTAGCAATCAATTGTTTAAAAATGAGCAAACTTCATCGCACCTTGTATTCGCAACACTCTCGTGACAATTATTTTCGAACGAATTTTTTAAATTTGAATCCTCGAGATAAATATTTTCTACTGTTTTACCTGTTTTTCTATCATGAATGACAAAATACTTTAGTGGTCAGTTGCCGCAAACAAACTGTATATCATACTGCAGGTTAGCCAACTTTATCTGCGCATTCTGAACCCAAAACACGCCATGGAGGCTCATGGGACTAAAGTAGATTCTTTTTTTTCTGTCTTGTCTGCTCAAAACGAATGTGTATGTATATGCATATAAATGTATGTTCATACATAAATAGTGATAATGTATTCTACTGAACATCGGCCACTGGTTCGATTGCCATCGTTTGAAACTTGAAACACCTGTTCTGTTTAATCGCATGTTGTCTTATCGCACACCGCTGTTTTGCACACCGCTTGCAACATCGTTAATCTCGCTTTTTTTATCACAACTGACACCACGACGAAATTGACTCTACGTATATCTCCGGATATAAGCTGCGAAATTTTAACGAAAATGTTTCTACATGAGCACTTTCCCCAATAGGCCTATGTAGGACCATCCATACGCACCCGGAACAAAAGAAAATTCACTTCAACATGTAACGACTTTCACTGCTACATTATTTTAACACATAAAGTTGTGTATTTCACTCAATATTATGTCTGTACAGACCCGACCAATTAAAAATTGGGTCGTAATATCGAAACCTTATGTCCAGTTAATAGTAGGTAAGTGAACGTTCACGATTTACTACATGCATTAGTATTTTAGCTAGCCATCTATGATAAATTCACTGAGCTTGGAGCGCTAGTAGTCTTCACAAAGTGGAGCAACTCATTTGTGCATTGTCTGCTTTCTTCTTCACTCTGTGGAGTTTGCTTAACTAACCTGAGGCGTTTCAGAAGTTACTCAACTGTTGTTTCTCGATAAACTCTGTTCCTCACGACACAAAAAATATTTGACATAGCTATTAAATGCATGGGTTCATTTGTATTCAATTAAAATTTATGCAATCCCTAATTTATATTGACTTGTAAACACATTTGTCTATGAACAAAAAAAGTATACAATTATGACTCGTCGACACCTTTGAATAGGACAGACAGGAAACAAGAAAAGCCAATGCCACAGTCTGTATATAGCAATATTCTCAGCACTCGCCTGGAATGTTCTAGGAAAACCTTGGCATGTGAACATCGTAAGGCCATTACTATACTTGTTTTTGGGTTGGAAAGTAATTATGAATTACGTAGACCCACAGCGCAAAGATTACAAAAATCTTTAAAAACGTGAGGGTGATGGACGTAAAAACTTACAAACGAAAAACGACAACACTAAAGTTTTCGTGTCACAAATAAGAAAGTTAAATCATTTCACGAAAAATAAAGAATATTGAAATAAAACAGCAATAAGTTAACTACATTTTTTGAAAATGTTAACTTACTCGTACATATAACTAGTGAAGGTATGTTGATGACGTAGAAATTTGCAACCTAATTTCCAAATAACTGGTCAATACATAACATCTTTACCTAAAGCTTTCCATTGATTGGGGAGTCTAAAATTTATTTTCGAATTAATAAATTTTCAGTTGATAACTTTGGGG